>JABXWE010029374.1:0-17114 GCA_014611495.1 Limonius californicus | reverse complement strand
CCATATCTTACCTGTACAAGCTTTAAAACCTGCCGACTACGCAGCAAGACCTAAATTTAGTCGCTGGTTATTGAGAAATCGAAGGCTTTGTCGGAACATATTGTTTAGTGATGAAGCTACCTTCGCCCGAAACGGCATCAATAACACCAGGATTTCACATTGTTGGGCACTTGAAAACCCACGGGAAACTAGGAAGACTAATTTTCAAAATAGATTTTCGGTGAAAGATTGGTGTGGTATTATTGATGACCATCTCATTGGTCCGTTTATAATAGAAGAACGTTTCACGGCCGTTCATTATTTACGTTTTTTGGAAAATGACCTTCCAACATTACTGGATGCACTTTCTCTCAATGTAAGACGACGAATGTGGATACAACACGATGGCGCGCCTCCTCACTTTGGTAGACAAATAACAGATTTTCTTAATCAAAATTATACGAACCGCTAGATTGGACGAGGTGCAGCAGTTGCTTGGCCAGCAAGGTCACCCGACCTTAATTCCCTAGATTATTTTCTTTGCGGAAGGTTGAAAAACCTTGTTTCTGCAGAAAATCCGAAAACAGAGAACAACTTGTTACTAGGATTATGGATGCCGCAGAAAATATTCGTGCTGATCTTGAGACTGTTAGCATAGCCACCTCTTCAATTCTGAGAAGAGCTGGAATAAGTATTGGGTGGACATTTTGAACAATTAATGCAATAAAGCAACTTCTTTTTAACTGACTTTTAATGAGATTTTACCTGATATTTATTCAAATTTCAAATTACCATAGTTCAGTTAGGATAGAGTTTTGGCCATAATTATGTTCATTAGACATTTTTGACTTTAAATGACCTCAGCAACACAGCCTTAAGCTATGGCAATCATGTCATGGGACACCCTGTATAGAAATGACACATTTTTACATATCCAGTCTAGAATTACATATACAAAAATAGTACTTAATTTTAATCCGTCTTAGACCTGCCATTAAGACAAATTTAAGAAACCCCTTTGAAGGGTTTACGTTTTTAAAAATGTGTCAACCTTTGCACAGCATTAATTCAATAAAATGATTTCATTTTTAATGCAGCCTCTTTGAAGATGGGTAAATTTATTCCTGTACTGCTGCTAAGAAAACACCCTTGGATGCGTAATACATACATTTACTTAGAAAATTGTATATTAGTTTGGACATAAAAAATTCCATATATAGAAATTTTACTTCGATATTTACAAACAATTTTATACATATTTTTTTCTAGAAAAAAGCAGTGTACAGCACAGAAGTTGGTTATATGGAAACATTCGCTATAAAGAAGTGTGTTTCATGCAAGTTGGCCGTATTTGTGTTTGCATTGAGAGAAGCTTGCATCTATATTTAATTCCAAAAAAACTCATTAACTTCAACAAGCTTATCACTGCAACTTTCATCAGCTCAACATTTTAAAGCAAAAGCTATTATTTATTTTTAATAATCGAAACCTAGCTTGATAGTCAACGAAAGGTGTTGTATAGTTTTCCTAAATGTATTTAGTTTTAATAAAATACTAATTAATTTGCCTGCTCGGATCTCAATTTACTATTTGCTGTATAGTATTTAAGTAAAATATTATACCAGAAGACACTTTAAAATTCTAAATTGTTAGAAATGTTACATATTTTACTACACTTTCCACCTCTTAATTTATATGAAATAAATACGTCATATTCTTACAACAAACTTACAATTTGATGAAAAATACCGACAGCATTATTAACTACTGAATTTAAGTTACACAGAAATGTACATCAATTTAAATATTTCATGCATAACATTTTTACCGCCCGTATTTTCTCCATTATCGACGTATTTAGATTTAATTTTCAGCAAATCTAGTTTCGGCACTAATCCATACCAATGTATTTTTTCTTGCATCTTCGGGTGTTATTTAAATTTAAGAAACTTTTAATATTTTGTCTACGGTTTGTACTTGTATCACGTGTGAAAATTAGTCAGTAGGTCAAAAAAATGGAATCTCAAAACATTGATGGGGTTCAGTGAAGGTTTTGAGTAAATGCAGTGCTCTTAACAGCTAACTTAAAAATATGTTAGTGCTTTAAGTGTAGTTGTCGTAGGACAAAAATTTTACAAATGTGCACAGTTTCAACTCTGTATTTTTCAATTAACCTAGAAATTCTAAGATTTAAACTAATACGTGAGCTGCCTGTAATCGTTATCTTTTTAATTAAATTTGTTTAAAAAACCCATTCCTAATTTACAAAGAAGAATTTTCATGCACAATAGCAGAACAAACGCGTATTCACACATTTTTCCATTAAAAATAACCTTGGATAATCTTTCGTTATTTTAGTATATATTTGAAATGTCTCACATTGGGATTAACTAAAACTTCTTTCGTAAATTTGTACATGTTAACGTAGTTCAAAATTTATCTTTAAAATCTTATTCTCTACAAAGAATACACAGAAGAGGAAAGCGTATCTGCATAATGTTTATGTGAAAGTTTATAGCTAGAAAACGTAAAATTATAAATGTAAAATGCAAATGCTCTTCCCACCCCTTAGAAAATTCCTTCTTCGGCCGTTTCCTTATGTACAAGCTAATATGTATCACTACATCCACGTTTAATTGTTTCAGCGTACGAATTATGGTTCAAACAAATCATATACGAATTAGATTCTATACGAAACATCTTCAGCGTCACTTTAGAAGAAACCCAGACCTTAGAAATCTTGAAGAGGCTCAACAGGATCGTTCTTATTCTGAAGGTAAAACTTTATAGGTATAGTCTAAAACAGTCCAGGGACCTCGGTGAAGCAATGCGAATACGCACTCCCACTTGAGGTCATACTGAAATGCGGCCGACTGGCCACGTGTTCGAACCCCGGCTGATGCAACCGTATTTCACTTAGTTAAGTTTAGGGTGCATGTTGCATCAATGGTTAGTATGTAAGGGACCAAAATCTGCAGTCCTCGCATTGCTTTACACATACATGGTACGGCATCACTACGAACCACTCGCACTTTTTCATATAAAATTTCAGACGGCTACAATAAGATTAGAGAGTCGTTGAAGAAAGCAGCAATTGTTGAACGATTCACTTTGTGCAAGACTTTTAAAGTCTGCAGATATGTTTTAATTTTTTTCTTCATTATCCCTTAATATACCAAACACAAAATTTTCTACGCATCTTTGCTCTGCATCGGTTGTTTCATCCAAAGACTCCCAAATACTGCGATCCTTTATTTTTTTTCTCAGTTTGTGTAATGTTGCTGCATATAACTCGGCAACGTAATTTTTTCTTAATGTTGATTCGTCTGGGATGTTCCTGTTTCGTGTACTTTACCAAAAAATTGCAATAAACTTCATTCTTTAATTTAGCCAATGGAATATCAGCGCAAATAAAAGTCTTACAAATTTCTTCATTAAATTCCGAACCTTTAATTCCAGGCCTTGGTAAAGTGGAAATTAACACTTGCCGTTGGTTATTCTTCCTTTTTCGATTTTTATTACTTGCATGTTTTCCGATTTGGAGATGCTGCGTAACTTGGAAGTTTTTGGTTGCCGCAACAGAAAATTCGCAATATTTACAAAATACCAGACGCCCATATGTTGTGAAATCATCATAATCCCTCACAAACTGGTTTAACATAGCACTTATGCACTTTTTTTCTTTCGGCATCTTGAAGATGTTAACACACTATTGGAACTAGTAGACAACTGATTGTTGGTGAAATGATGAATTGTTAAACTTTCAACTTCCATAGGATTTCCTGTTAGAGCAACAGGGCCACTCAAACCCTGGTAATCCTCTTAGCATTTCCAAGTATTCTGGTTTTTCGAAGCTTAAAAACTAAGAAAGTACGTACCTATTCAAAATACAGAATGAATGAGTTTGGAAGAATATTTAAAATTTCTAGAAATTCCCACACTGCTTGAAGAAGTGAATCTGTACTTGATTACAAAAAATTGTATACATATGCAATTTAAACAGACAAATGCTGCAAATATTCATCAAGATATGTCCTATTAAATATCAATGAGAATTGATTATTCATCTTTATTGAACTTTATTTAAAACTAGTAATGGGCCATATGGGATTATACCATTTAACCCCGCTTACTTTCTGTGAAGCTGCCTTTATCAATAATTGGCGCTAGTTCCACATTTCTCGTTTTAAACAACACAATGATTTTGTTTAATTGATTAGAACCTTTCCAGTACGTCGTTGTTGAAGTTTGAAGCAGATCCCCTTCTCTGAACACCATAAACGTAATTGGATTTTAATACGGCTCTATACGCCACGAGTTTGTCTTCGAAAGATAATATTCTTGTTTCTTCTTCGTCGTCGTTATTCGATTCCGAACTTTATGACTTCTCATGTTGCTAAGTTTCGCCACGCTTTAGTCTTCTGCCCTTTGCCTTATTTCCATTGTATATTTGGTAGGGACTTCACTTGGTCGATACATCTCATGGATGATCGGCCTCTCACCTACACTTCTTACCACCCAATAAAGCTTAATTTAAATCTGAAGTGTTGTCTCCTTTTAAACATATGATTACACCTAGTAAGTTTTCTGTCGCGGGGGAAACCTAAATATTCCGCCTCTTCTCAAGTGTTGTGGGTTAACAAAAACACACCATGTTAAGCTGCTGTTTTGGTAATGGTTCCGGGGTGTTGGGACAACCACAGTCAAAGAAGAAATCTTAAAATACAATGCAACATATAGTGATAGAGTGCATCCAACCAGACAGTTTAGCAGTCAACTAAGTAGATGAAACACAGCAAGTGCGTAGTCTTAAAAGGGCTAAACCTCAGGATCCTCTAGATAGATTTAGTTGATTAAAAAATGTTACCCACTCCTATTACGTTGTACATACATTATTCAACTACTTTTGTGCAAGTAATGATACCTATAATTATTTAGCGCGAGTTATAACTCATTACTCAACACTGTGTAACCAATCAGAAAATAGATTTTCCATTACTCCACACCTTGATAACTAATTACAAACGTGAAATTAAGACATTGGACAATAAATCGAGAAACAATGAAAATAGATACACTTGTCAAAATTACAGCTATCATAAATTTTGAAATGGCACAATACTAATTCACAAGTTTTATGAAAATTAGAAAATTTATGTAAATAGTGGAAATCTTATTGACTAGTCGTGGATACAGTATAGTATTCAGCTCGCGGTAATCGCAATAACTTAGTTGGATGATTACAATACTCGCCTGCGGCACGTGCTGCAAACTACATCCACGTAGGTTACTGCCCACATTACCGCTCGTTGGATAATAGACTATAGTCTAAACCCCTACAATGTTATGTTGACGTAAAATAGCTTAAGGTAAGATGAATTTGAGAAGGTTGTGTCAAGGCACAATACCATACATGTAATTTTCTTGTTGCTCTTGTTCTTGCTCTTCTTCTTGTTCTTATTTTTGTTCTTGTTCGTCTACTTGTTCTTCTTCGTGTTCTTCTTCTTATTCTTTTTCTTCTGCTTCTTCTGCTTGTTCTGTTTGTTCTTCTTCTTGTTCTCCATCTTTTTATTCTTCTTTTTCTTCTTCTTCTTCTGCTTCTTGTTCTCCTTGTTCTTGTTCTTCTTCTTGTTCTTATTTTTCTTCTTCATCAGCGTTTCTCATCCCATTAAGGATATAAGCATTCTCCAATTTTCTCCACATCTCTCTGTCCTGTGCTGTCATCATCCATCTCTTGTCTGCTAGCCTTCTTATGTCATCATTACCATATTGTCATAGGTTGGCCTTGTCTCCTTTTTTGATTCTATTCCTTCTACTCGGTTGTCTTTCGGGTCCATATCTTCATTCATTCGGGCTATATTCAATGTTCATTACCACATAATTAACTGATAGTTTACGAAAATAGATAGTAAATATTTCCGAAAGACAATAAAGTCTGCTTTCTGTTTCTAAACATGTAATACACCAATGAATTCTTCTGTCGCAGTGAATATCTAAATATTTAAAAAGTGACTCGGCCCAATTTCGCCTGGTTAGTCTTAATAGTCCACTTTTTCAGAGCCATAATTGAATTTTGTGAATTATTTGCAAGAAGATGGCTGCGATTGTTACGTCTTTATGAGTAGTTAGAAAACCAACAACATCTACGAAGGTACTAGTCATACTATTGGTTCCAGTTAGTAAATCAGTAGTATATGTAGTATAAAGTATTGGTTGTGGCATACTTCTGTGTGGTAATTAATAAGTAAAAAAGTATCGTTTATAATTTGACTGATTGATTAATTAATATCAATTTCAACGAAGTAAGACAGAAAACAATTAACATACTGTGCTGTACTTCGGCTTTAATTGAACAAGGTATTCTTCTTTCACCAGCGTGGTCCAGTTAGAGCACTGGGCTTAGGTGCGGAAGATCGGGAATTTAAGTCCCCGACTTAATATATGGCGGATGGTCTACCCAGTCGCTTCAAATAATTGGCACCTGCGTTCGAATGGAAAAGGGGTAATAATGCGGTTGTCTGTTGTGTGATGCCCACCACATCAACACGATTCATGAATGTAGTACGCGACAACCGGGTGTTGGAGCAAGGATACGGGAGTTCTGACCTTCCGCCTTGCAGGCCAAACTTCTTCATGGGTGTAGAGTCTCACCATTATTTTTTTTTAATTTAACCAAAAATGGTTTATGTCAAGATATAATTTTGGGACAATACAAGCATTATTTTAAAGCGTTGTCACTGTAGGGAACAATCCTGCACACCAATCCGCATTTCGTCTAATAATATTGATTTAATTTTCTTAGAACAAAAAGTTATGAAGTAATTGGTAGTAAACTGGCTGGCTTGTAAAATTACACTGACCTGCAACGTTTTAATATTATGTTTGCTTGGGCAATTTTAAATTTTTTTTAATAATAATAATAATAAAGGTCTTTATTTCCCAAAGGACATATTGCACATTTTACAAATAATAAATTACAAAATTATGAGAAATCACAAGGCGCAGTTCAAGCTGATGCGCTTGCTCTTCCACTGAACCTTGATTTACGAAGAAAAAACATATTAAGAATCAAATGCCTAATACTAAAAAGAAAAGAATAAAAAAAGAAATCCTCTACACATCAATGAAATGGAATGAAAAGAAATTAATTAAATTAAATTAGATTAAATTAAATTAAATTAACTCGAATTAAATTCAGACAAATTAGACTAATTAAATTAAATTAAATTAGAGAAGCCCCAAAACAACCAAATGCAGCACACCCAACCAAGAATTACCAGGCCAGAAATAAAACACTTTCCAAAACACCAACTTAAAAAAAAACTCTGTCAAGAAGTTAGTTTTGCGACTGTTCATTAAGCAGGAGTTTCCTGTACTGATATTTAAAGTGCGAAATAGAGAATGTTTTAAATTCCATGGAAAGAGAATTATAAAATTTTGATATTTGGTAAGTGAAACTTCGTTGGAAGAGAGCCGTCTTATGGAGAGGTGGCGTGATGGTACCTTTAAAACGAATATTTAAATTATGCACATCTTCCCTAAATGAAATTTTACGATGTAAATACGATGGTTGCTTTTCCAATATAATTTTATAATAAAAAGTCGCGCTTTGCAATTTCCTTCTATTTGCCATAGATAGCCAACCCAATACAGGTAATTTATGTGAAACATGTTCAAATTTTCTAATACCAAAGATGAGTCTTATACAAGAGTTCTGTATTCTTTGAATTTGCTGACTGGAGTCATATGTAAGAGATGGGCCGTATACCTGAGAGCAGTAGGCAAAATGGGACATTACAAGCGCTTCACACAAAATTGTTTTAATGGCTACCGATAGGTATAATCTGTGGGGGATATATGAGTTTCAAGTTTAGGTAAGCTTTTTTAGTGCAATTCGATATATGTGTTTTGAATCTCAGGCTGCCGTCAAGTATAAGACCCAAATTTCTAACTTCTTCAAATACTGGAAGTGCAACATCGTCGATATTGATGTTGAGATCGCTTTTAAGCACTGCTACATCTTTCTTATTGCCAAAGAACAACATTACAGATTTAGTGGGATTAATTTTTAGGCAGTGATTTTTTGATACATTACATATACTCTCCAAGTCACGATTACTACCCGTCATAACCTGCTGGAGATTATCAATCATAAAAGAGCAATATAACTGAGTATCATCAGCATACATCTGAGTATTACATGTTGTTACATAACCATGAAATGTGGATGTATAAATAATATATAAGAGTGGACCAAGAATAGATCCCTGTGGCACTCCTCGTGTAACTTCTCGCGAATTTGAGCATGAATCAGAAAGTTTAACTATTTGGCTTCTGTTACTTAAATAACTGATGAACAAAGAAACAGCGTCATTAGAAAGGCCTATAAAAGTCATTATGGCACACATGATTGTATGATCAATCATGTCAAATGCTTTACTGTAATCTAACAATACCAGAACCGACACCATACCCTTATCACATCCTGCAATTATGTTGTCTATTACATTGGTAAGCGCTGTCATACAACTATGACCTGGGCGAAAACCTGCTTGACATTCCGGTATTATGTTATATTTGTTCAAATGCGTTCGTAATTGCAACTCCATGACCTTTTCCAAAATTTTTGACAAAGTAGGAAGAATACTAATTGGACGTAAATCTTTATAGCCCACAGGACTTGAAGATTTCGGTACCGGAATGACAAAGGCTTTTTTCCATTCATCGGGAAATATATTAGTAAGCAAACAAGTGTTCAATATATGAGTGATATAGGGGATTATCAACGGACAGCAATATTTTATAATGTTTAAGTTAATACCGTCAGTACCAGTACTATTACTTTTAAGACTGTTTATTAGAGACCTAACTTGAGTTTCAGTGACCAGGTTAAAACTGAAATTATTTATGTTATCAGTAAACCTATTGCTGGTGTAAAAATTAACAAGATCAGCAGTATCATTATTGACTGGTGGAATTGAGTTAAGAAAAAAGTCATTAATTGCGTGAGGATTGAGAAGATTATCAGGAATGGGGGTACTGGTTTTGCTCGACACATTTAACGATTTCAATTCCCGCCACATGTCTTTAGCAGATCGGTTACGAGAAATATATTCAAAATAAGCCTTCTTTTCATTAATTATTGCTCTTGTAGTGAAATTACGCAATGACTTATAGTAGTCCCAATGCACTGGATTACGCGTATTTTTAAATTTGTGTTTAGCCATGTCCCTTAATGACATGAGTAATTTAATATTATCAGTGATCCAAGGAGCTCTATTTCTGGTTATTCTAACAGTTCTTATTGGAACGTGTTTGTTAAACACATCAAGTATACCCGCATTAAGCAATGTAATTTTATCGTTAACATCCACTAACTCGTAAATATGCTGAAATGGAAACTGATTGAGATCATAATAGAAGCTGTTAATATCAAAGTTTTTGAAGCTTCTGTACGTTTTATAGATTGGAGCAGGTTTTTGTTTAATTAAACGTAAGCTGCAGTAAATCAGTTCATGATCAGAAAGATGTAGTTCACGATTTCCAGAACTGCTTATTAGATTAGGATCAGAGATTAAAATGATATCAAGTAGAGCTAATAATCTCGTAGGCTCTGTGATTATTTGTTTAAGGTTTAAAGTTTCAATCATTGTATTGAAATAATTAGTATCGGGATTAGATACTTTTAATAGATCAATATTTATATCTCCTAGACAAATTATTTTATTCGACATAGCAGTACCCAATGCAAGCGATTGTTCAAGTGCATCACAAAATACCTTAGAGTTTAAAGTTGGAGGTTTATAAACTACTCCGACTACTAAGTTTGCATTATTAATTTTAATTTCAACCCACAGTTGCTCAATATTACTATAGGAAGGTATTATCTTAAATTGAAAACAATTACGTATATACATACAAACACCTCCACCACGCACACCTCGATCCCTACGAACAAGATGATAATTTTCTATACTAAGCAACTCACTACTTACGTCATGTGATAACCATGTTTCACTTATGGCAAATATGTCATAAGAAAAGCTTTCGATACAGTCGCAAATTTCTTGAAATTTTGGAAATAATGAGCGAATGTTGACGTGACATGTGCTTATTGAATGCGACTGCATTCAGCTGATTGTGTGCTAAATAAAAAGGTCATACACCGCACAGATAAACAGCTGCTCCTTGCCCGGTCACTACTCTACAGGGCCACTTGAAATAGTTTTAAATTGATCCAAGTCCACACTCTTCAATATTTTATGGATTCTGCTCCCGTATTTCCCATAGATGGTGCCTTCAGAAGACCATACATTTTTCTGCCCTAAGACAGTAGCTGCGTTTTTTAAAAGTTGCATTCGTTTCCATGTTAAGTCTTCTTTGATAACAATTTTTGTATTTTTTAACTTCTTCTTGTTGCTGTATATTAAGTGTTTCGTTCTACGACTTACAAATTTAACAAGTATAGGCCGCCACTGCGATTCTCTTCCAGGTAATCGATGGCTGATATCAATGGATTCCAGAGATATGTCCAAGCCCATCCTCTTTTTAAATACGTCAATTAAGACCATATCGATGTTCTCACCCACATTTTCTTTGGAAGGCACCCAACTCACAGGATACCATCAAATATTGTAAATGGTGAATTTTACGCGGATATCGTGTAACATTTTAAAGTTCTTTCAGCGATCTGCCCATATCCCGGAGTCTTCCTTGGATGCAATTCTGTCTTGATAGACCGTACTTTAAAGCTTTTTATTGGCCATTCTAGTAACGCAAAGGTTTCAGAGGTTTCATTTTCTTCTTGTTGAGATATTTCACAGTTAAGAGGTTTGAATACAATTGTCATGTATTTTGTAACTAGCTTTGCTGTTTGTTTATAAGTGTTTGATCACACTCAGTTTTTAGAAGAGTGAAAATGGTTACATAAGTATTTTCAACAAGTCAACAACGAGTGACCCGTGCCCTTTCTAGCTATCAAATCATCAAAAAAAAATTAAATCGCTGTGTTTTCATTATTTAACAGCTACTTCAGTTCTTTCACCGTTTTCCTAAATTAGACCTTCCTGTAGACTGATCTAGTGTTCTGCTACTTTTTCCTAGGTTTCTCTTCTCTAGGATTTTCAGTTTAATTACATCTCAATTTCATTGTTTTTTTAAGATCACCTGTGGAGTTTCAAACTGCTTGCTGAATTGTTTATTTCATCAGCAGTTTTTAGTGGTATTTCACCAACAATTACAGAGCAAGGTGGTAATCTCAAGATAATTCAGGGGAAGAAACTAATACCAACAAATGTGTCCATACAGATTTATGGTAAACACCCTATATATGAGTAATAACTTCTCGTTAAGCAATTGACCAACGATTTCGTCGTTAGTATTTACCAATACGTACGCATTGTTCATTGGAAGAATGTTACGTACGTATGTTTCGAACAGAAATAAGATACGCGCTTACGCAACAATGTTTTCAAGAATATAATTGCGGCAACTACTTTGCGTATTCGCAAGGCCTAGTAGTACGCAACCTGTATAATTAGATCGCACGTACGGCGTGTGAACAACCCTCATTGATCAGGCCCATTCGTGCGTAGACGTAATGGAAACCATAGGAATTTATTTATAAGCACGCCTTCCCCACTTTTACTTTTTTTTTGCTGATAAACTTCCATGAAGGAAAACATCAGTTGCTGTTGAATGAAACCTGTAAATTTCACGATTAATACCTACCTATCTCGCCTACTTTCTATTGTTTTGCTAATGTAACAAGAAAATTCGCCGTAATAATTTACACTTTAATTTATAATTCGATTAGAAACAACGAAAACAGCTAAAATATTTTAAACAAAGTTTTCTGCAAGAAATATATGGAAGTGGTGGTTGTACTCAGGATGAACCTAAAAAACAATAAAGAAAGATTTACGGCGAACATCGAAAAAACCGTTGACAAAACAATTTTAATTCCTAAATGTACTAAATGAGAATTATCACAGCTTAACGACCTTCATGCATTCAAATGAACAGATAAGATTGAACTTAAAATATTAAAATGCAAATAAATGTTATATAGGCAAATAATAATAAAGTACATTAACATCATTGTAAAAACATAATGTAGGGAAAATTTAGAAGCAGCGATACAAAATTATCAATTGTTGATTTTAACCGACTTAAACTAGCAACTAACCTCACACGGGAATTAGAAACTAGAGGATCTATTTTTCAAAGCCAACACCCGTTTCATTCTAGTTTAAACTATCTCTAACTACTTGTTGTATTTTTCATTCATATTATTACCAGTGTATTATATTTTCAGGTTCTTGTGGATCAAGTCATGATTTTGGAAACAATGACACCCTTGGACTTCATGGATTTCAGAGGATACCTTTGCCCAGCGTCTGGTTTCCAGAGCTTGCAGTTTAGATTATTGGAAAATAAGTTGGGAGTTCAAGCCGAGCACAGAGTCAAATACAATCAACAATATTTTCGTGTGTTTGGTCGAGATGAGGTGGGTACACATAAATTCTCTAGAATTTGCCTTTTCGCATTTCTATTGATAATAAAACGCTCATCAGCAAATCTCATTGGAAACATAATCTGAAATTAGCAACTGACCTTGGACCACTTTTATATTTATGAAGCAAACCAATGGGCTTGTTCGCTAATATGGAATTTGTGCTTGGAGAATATATTAATTTCTTGTGAAAACAAGTTGAAGTTTTACTGCAACATTTAAGGGCATACAATTAATTGAATATTCGATTGTAGTCGCATTTCCTTTGAACCGCATATACGCATCCATGTAGTACTTTTTCCCCTTGATGAATTTTTTCTAAAAATGCATTCGCATTTGCAGGAAAAGAAACAATACGGGTCTAATATTGTTATTGTTACTATCGATTGTTGTAATAATCACAAAATGATGAACGAGGCAATTATATGTATTTATATAATGTTCAATGATTGTTTACATTTTAGGGTGCAATGAAGAAAATAGAAAAATCGGAAGTAGAACCATCCCTTACCGTTTTAGTACAAAGATGGCTGGAAAGAACTCCGGGATTAGAACTTGACGGATTTAATTTCTGGGGAAAATATCAACGGGCAGTGCAACGACTGATGGAAGATCAGAAAGAATCAGCAATGGTATACTATTTGATTCATAATTCTAATTGTATTGTAACTTATTTGTGTATTTTCCAGAAAGAACAATCCGAAAAGGTTCGAAACTATCGTTTAGCGGATCTGGAAAAGAGGAATGAAGTATACGAATCGATATTCAACCCAAAAGTCCATGAAGCGCTCTTGTCTCGTGGGGAGAGACGGTTTTCGCATTTAGCACTGCAAGGCGCTATTATGATCAATTTCTACAGGGACGAGCCTCGCTTCAGTCAACCACATCAAATTCTTACATTGTTGATGGACATAGATTCGCTAATCACTAAATGGCGATGTTAGTAAAATTATTTTGCAAACTATATTTCCCAGTGTGAAAATATGACTCACAGCCTACAAAAGAAATGTTCGCGCTGCAGCTTGCCTGTGGCACATTTTAGAAACTTTTTAACATTTCAAGAAAACATATGTTTAAACTTTTGAATCCATAACAAAGAGCAAAATTTTAATTTTTTCATACATAACAAACAATACAGTGTAATTCCTATATAATGACATAGAAGATCCATATGGTAGCTGCAAATCAACTGCAAATAGATTCTCTGTATGATTAAGCCTTTAACCTTTAATAGCAGTTGGCAAGTTACAACAAATTTTTTAATTGAAATGGGTGATGTGAGCTGCTTGTATTAAAACGAGTCGATGATCGGGTTGGTGCAAAAAAGGTACAAGTGATTTGTTTACATTTTCATCGAAGTACATAAATATAAAGTTAAAGCTGCATTCTTTAAAAAAAAGGTACAAGCGCATTGTGAGCTTAATAATGTTATGTGTGAGGGAATAATATAACTTACTAACGTAAAAGTTGATATTCTGTGCAAAAACGGTATAAAACCACTTGTATCTGTTTTGCGAACATCAAGTAGTTATGAAGTTGGTTATCCGTCATTGTTATTTTAATGTCAATAGTTAAATCAACTTTGCGGGACATGGGAAGGGTCCCCCTTTCGTACCATTCCCCAGAAACCGCTACATTGAGGAGGGGCGAAAGGCGGAGGGAGAGACGAAAAAGCGGCGAAAAAATGTTGTGGAAAGGGAAAGAAGAGGAGAGGGGAAGAGAACGGGAAGAGGACAAGAAGAAGAAATGGGAAAAGGGCGAGCAACTAATAAGAAATAGCAAAGTGGTTGAAGGAGCGAAAAAGGAACGAGGAAATGAGAAACGAAATGAAAAGAGTTTGGAGAAACGAAAGTGGGGCGATAGAAAACTCGGGTAAAGGGAGAAAAGGACGAGCAATAATTGTATTTTGTAAGAGCGAGTCCGTTAGGAACAACGGATGCTAAAAATGTTCTGCTCTTGGAAGAGGGCCGACTACTTTGGAGTATAGATGGTCTTGCAGCAGAGCCTTCCGACTACTCGACGGACATGAGTCGGTAACGTGGTATAGTGCGCATTTCCTCCCATGCGCTACGCTCCACTCTTCGAACGTATCCGCATTAAACACTAAAACTCGCAAATGATACTAAGCAGCAAAAAACATCGTTACCGTGTTTATTTTGATCAAATTGTAAAATATCCCCTTATTATTCTCATAAATAAAATTAACTGGCCGATTTAGCGCCGCCTCAGCAACAGCCGTAACGTCGGTAATTGTATGTCGAGTTCTTGACAAGCATTCGTAAGCGGCAGGCCTGATTTGGTCGGCTCCACAATATTTCATACCTCCATGGGTCTCCAGCATATATAGAAAAGCGAACATAGCAACCAATCGGCAAGGAACGGATCGCGATCTCTGAAAAAATGATGTTTTTAGAGGTTACGTCCTTACGTAGGGCCGTAGTATTCGGAACGCTCCAAGCAACAGCAAAAACCCCGTCTTTATAAATCGTTTGGTTGCAGAGTTACGGCGCTCTAAGTAATCAACCCCTGGCGGTGGCCTACGTAAGCTGATTCGATCGATTCTACCTGTCCAGATAGTAGTAACGACGTTCTTTTTAATGATGCAAATGCCATCGCGCTAGATCTTCTCCTTTAGAAAATAGAAAACGCGGAAATTTTCAATTGTACCGAAAATACTGAAAAACCTCGCCCAGCTGCGGCTGAACAACTAATTAATCCAAATTTCTGACTTTTCAACCAAGGCGTTCGAAGACGGCGCGTAGATTTTTTCGACGCTTTAGCATAATGGTGTTCCCACTTCTGCAAGCCGCGTGCAAACCGTACCGACCTCGCTGCCATAGCGATAATCCGGCAAGCATTCTAGTGCAACCCTGCAGCCTAAATAGTGGGTTGTGATTATGTGGTTCAAAACTTTTTGGCCGTTAATTGGATCCAAAAGGTTTCGGAACGAGGTCGCACCGCCTTATAGAATTCGGAAAGCCGCATCTAGTTCCTCCAAGCCTATCTAGCTGACGGAGGGGTTCCGGAGTTACATCCATTTATATAAAATCCTTTCGAGGACTCTGGCGATGGACTGCATAACCCGATCGGAACAATTCCGCCCTACCGAGTAGTATAAATTACCTTTTTCGATGAAAAATTAGAATTTTTTTAAATCTTCTAAAAAAAATAAACGTTTTTTTGCAGGAATACGAAAAGTATGTCATTTTTGCACAACTTACATGGTTTTAAAAATTGCTAATTCCAGCACTGAATTTTCCGAAGCAATTAACTTTGGAACTATATTACTTCTTACTGTCAGTCACGCACTTATACCTTTCTTGCACCAACCCCTTTATTAATATTCTAAAATAAGGAACATAAATTCTAACGACTCATAATTCAAATATGTATCCCAGGAAAATATTTTAAATAGTAGAAATATAAAGTGAATTAATTCGCCCAAGTGTAATATTCTGTTCAGCTTATAATCATTTCATCATCTTTATAATGTTTATAGAAAGGCAGATGTTTCAGTAAATATAATTTTGTTATATTTTTGCAATTTTTAGACAACCATGTGCTGATGGTACAAAGAATGATTGGCTCTTCTCAGCTTGGAACTGGAGGATCAGCAGGATACCAATATTTACGTTCTACCCTAAGGTACCTACTCAACCAAGAGATTTAATTGCAGTTCTTTATTTTTTTTAATTACAGCGACCGTTATAAAGTCTTTGTGGATTTGTTCAATTTGTCTACATTCTTGATTCCTCGTACATTGATACCGCCACTGACACCCGCTATGAAAAGTAGCTTGTGCTTGAATGGAGGGCCGCCGAACAAATTTTCGAACTACAACAGTGAAGAAGAACGACAAGAGTTTGAAAGCTCTATAGAGAATTCCATTTAGAATCGATTTTACCTTCAGGCATCGCATTATGTGCCTTACATGCAATTAAATATTGTTTTATTATTTTATCTTTACTGTAAGAGTTTGTCAACAAATAAATTTGTTTTATTCGATTTTTAAGAATGTTCGTACATAAAATGGGAAATAAAAACGTAAATTAAATTGCCGTAGATTTTATAAACAGTGGCCTACCAAAAATCCAAAGATAAATGCCAAATGCCTATAAAATACATTGTGGAGTGCGGTAAATGATACTTGAAGCTACGGTTAAAATAACATTAATAAAAAAAGAAAGAAATATTTATCAAAAATTCAGGCGTATGCAGAAAATTTAACTAAAATAAAAATGAAACGGATACAAAATATGTGATTCATATAAAGTGTCCATTGAAGGTTTTCAGAATGTTAGGATAGACATTTGATTATGCGTTTTCTTAGGGGAAATATGTTATTTATTTTTTTCTATAGCTAATGTTAAAATGTAGTTACAGCAACTCTTTGAGTAGATAAAGTAACACTTTAACAGCAAGGGTAGGTAAAATGTTTTAACTTTTTTTATTCAATTAAATTTACAAATTGAAACACATTAATTCGAAGGATTAACAACAAGTGTAATTTTACAATTAACATTATTAGTTTTCTTCTTCTTGTGTTAATTCTTTTCCGTACATTTCGTATTCACTTCGTACACAAAACGCAAAAATACTGAACACTCCACAAAAACCAGAA
>JABXWE010029372.1:0-23760 GCA_014611495.1 Limonius californicus | reverse complement strand
AATTAAATGTTGAAAGGGTATCTCAACTACATATGCAGTGTACATTGTCCTTATACAACGGTTAGATTTTTTAATTAAATTATTTTGTTTATGTTTTACGATATTACATGACGTATCTTTGCTCTACATTTAATTTCAAATGTAATTCTTAATATAACATTTAGTTTCTGTAGAATAATGGATTAATTCAGAAGCTTCTAATTGATTTAGATGTTATTACATACCATTTTTCTCTTAACTTAAATCATCCAGAGGTGCCAAAACTATCTTACGGTTTAGCACTCCAATTTTGCTTGGAAACGATTTTCTGTACAAGTTCTTCCATGCATAGCGCTAGAAATTTATCAAAAAATGAAATATCCAGGAGGTTGCTTAAGGGTGAAATGATGGGTTGTAGTCTGGAGACGGTAGGCTTTCAGAGATATTGCCGAAGGGTTGATTTCCGTTGAAGTTTGAAATGTCGACGCCTATGGAGGCAGTTCGTTTTTCTGGCATGCTTATACGTTTGTAATAAACTGTCAAGCCGGGGTTACCAAGAGCTGTTTCCCGACGCCGAATTTACAGTCAGTATACGTTATCAGCGAGCGGGGGTCACATACCTACCCTCTGTAGATGTTTATACATTCTGGCAGCGAATGTTTGCGACGTGGAAGTTCCGAATATGCTTTGCCGGATTTTATCACGGACTTCAATGCAAGAACATTGTAGTTAGTCTATTGTGATGTTCGTGTTTAATGGATGGAGAAAGAAGAACTCGTCGTTATCGGGTTTACTCTAAGCCTCTATCTGTTCGAACCTGTACAATAGAACATGTTACACGGCTTCGCGTTCGACATCTTGATCTCTCATTTCAGTAGATAATGGCTTACATGGTTTTCGTTTACTCCCAAAGATTTACAATTCAGAACGCACTACGAACCCTCGATACGAATTTTTATAGTTGCACGGCGCTTCCCCCTAAAAGCTTCCCAACTCGCACGTCTATTTAACAAATGTGCTCAACCACACCTCAGTGTCGTTATCACATTTTCAGCCAAATGAGCTCGGAATATTAACTGACATATTTTTTAAACTCTTTACTAATGAATGCAGTTACACTGTAGCGGAGTCACAATTTCTCTTATTTTACTCGTAACATCTCTAGCAGACTCACAACGCCATATGACATATTTTATAGAGCTAATTGTACTTTCTCAAGCATTTGTACGACTTTGTTTTAATCTTTCCTTATTTTAAATTAAGTCTTATTAATGTCCCTTACTTTTCATAATTTATAAAGCATTCAGAAGGCGGGAGATATTAAAAGGAAACCAACCGTATATTTTTTGATAAATACGAGAAGGTTTTCAAAACTATTTTTCTAAAAACAACTTTCAATTTTATACCTTTTCCTTGGATAAATCTAATACTTACTTCGACGCTAATTTTAAAGTATTTTCAGCTATAGGGGTGGAAACCAGATATGTAAATTGTTTCTATACCTTTTACCAAATATGTACATGGTATAAATAAGAAATTAAGACTAAACTCCTAAACTATTAAATAAATACGATAACTGCTAGTGGAGCTCAAACATTTCCAAACATCATTGACATTTAGAAGAAGATTTTTTTGTATAAAATCTGAAGAAAGTAAAATATCCTAGAAAATACATACTTAACACTTTCCTCTGTTTTTATTTTTAAATGTATGCTATCAATAATCTTTAGTATTTCCTTATATTTACAAAAGACATTATTTTAAATACCTTGCTGCCTACTGGAGGACTACTGATCTTAGTTTCTTTCTGCATTATATAAACAACCCGAACTGAACACAGCTTTGCTGAACTATGTAACAACCTACGTTTCATAGCATCTCGAATTATTCTCTTCTATTAAATTTAGGGACCCTCATTTACTGCTCTGTGGTGCTTACTACCGGTTACACAGGACAGCAGTTATCTACAGATTAATATAGGTTTGGAACTAGGCAAGTGCAGAATAGTGCGTCTGCAGGAAGCATTCTCCAGATGATCTTAGCTTTTTAACACTTAGACTTAAGCTTATCCTCGTATACTTATATATATATATATATATATATATATGGTATAGGGAACACAACTAACACCTGTGCAACGTTGGTGGTTGTCCTCATACCTTTCAACGGAGAGAACCGAAGTCGCTGCGTATAAGATCGAACTTTCATCTTCCTAAGCACGAGTCAGGCGCGGTTAACTTATTGTCAATTGGGCTATATAAATTTATACAATAACTCCCAGAGGAATGTATATGTATAATTGATACAGTTGTTAAAAGCAAGTTTAGACAAAATCTATCGCATACATCAAGGAATTTCTAATAAAAGTTATATATTTTCGGATAACTTTTATACCAAGTGTTCGGCAACCTTTTCGTGGAATCGGACCATTTGAGTAACCAATAAGTGGGGGCGGACGTCATACGATTTGTTATTTGTAAGCTTGGCTATGAAACCAATAATGCATGAGATTTAGAATTCTCTCCTCGGGAAAAGCATTGGAGCCGGACTCATGCATTCAGTGTGCCAGCTGGGGTAGTGGTAGTCACTACGCTTCCGGTGAGTACCTGCGAGTTATTGAGGTTGTGGTAGGTTCTAGTATACCACATCACGGATTCGCTATTATACAATAAGTTTTACTATTAGTGAAAGCAATATAATAGACAATTGGCCCTCGAAGCAAACCCCTGTAAAATTTTCAATGTTTTGTTAATGTTAGTAAATTGCTTCGTACTTCATAATTTTGTTATGTTACTCAATTTCATATTTTTTGTGTAAATAACTCCACATGAAAATACAAAAATTATAAAAACTAAAATTGTTGACGACTTTACGGAGAAATGGGGAGAAAAGGTGATATAAACAAATATACCATCTCGCGAGTAGTGTGACAAGTCCTCGACCTCCCAACTTAAAGGTTAAGGTTCCATCAATAATAATAATAATAAAAAAGCATAAGTAACGGAACCATAAGGTTTACTTATGAACCATTACACAGGCAGCACGAAAAAGAGTTTTTTGAAGAAACTAGCAGACCGCACGAAAGGTACGGCCCGAGGGTCGCGGGTTGCCGACCCCTATTTAAATAATAGCCCTAGTGTTTATTGTTTAGAATATGTTTTATAAATGCTACAACAAACCTTATAGGAAAGCATAGAAAATTTTGAAGCATAATGTGGAGGTACACCTGTCTATGAAAATACTGTTGTCTTATCTCACCCCAGTTAGACCCAAAATGCTGTTAACGAATACCACACACTATTGGATTCTGAATATGCTAGGTATGGAGCTCCACCATCTAGAGAATTAAGTTTTATTAGACAAACCCTTCAGGAAACCTCCTACCACTACAATGTTTAGAACATATAAATACGGCATATAGTTGCCATCTTCAGCATGAACTAATGAACTGAAGACTATCTAAAATAACTTCGATTGAGGGAAACGTCTGAAGATAAGTTCTTCACCAAGTCAACAATGGAAGTCTTAGACATTCACTGCTGACTTGTGTACCTATATATATGTATGTTTATATATATATTATATGTATATAATATCTAATTATTAAGTGGACGAAACAGAGACGGTGGTTAAGGTATGTATATATATATATATATATATATATATATATATATATATATATATATATATATTATATCTAAAAATCTAATTTAAAGTGGGCAAAACAGAAACGGTTTCGCCACTTAGTAATTAAATTTCACGTTTTTTATAAATGTGGATTTACCGTTTTAGCTAAATGGCGAGAATTATTTAATTACTGTGATCGATTATACGTATTTTTTTTTAATTAATGTATTATAATCGGGCCTCATTACATAATCATGCAGTAATGTATAGATTACAGTACAGACGTTTCCATAATAAATTCTTTTGAACATACATAAAAGAACATTTTTTGAAGTGGATGGTGGATGTGTCCGTGTAAGCCCTTATTGGTGCTACGAACAACCGTTCCACATGAATAACTTTCCTTTCAGCTTTTTTTCATAATTTTACGAGCATTTGTAAATGGCTAATGGATATTTTTAGTTAAAGCAAAAGCATTTCGGTGATACTTGCCGGAAAAATGTGGAAATACTGAACACATAACAAACTTTTTCAATTTCACATTCCCTTTTAGTCAACAGGTCGTTAACGTTAACAACGTGTTGAAACTGCATTGAAGTTCTAAAAATCGGGTAATTTTCGCAATTTCTATATTCCATTACATTTTAGTGCTCCTCGTTACTTTCCTATAAAGTGTGTTTTCCGGGCAACCCGCATATACCTACCTATACGTTTTTTCCGTTTGGTAACATAATGGAATTCGTCTCATAATATCGCTTTGTAGCGAGAATTGGTAGGGCGGGATGAAACAGAATGGTTTTATATAAAGGTAAAAAGTATAAAAGGTCACATTTTAACAGCGTTAGTCTTCATCGTCACCTTGGAGCTGCCGGGTCAAGCGTTATCAGCAGTTCGATACATCAACGAGATAGAAATCGGACAGTACAAAAGCTTTAGGTCTAAATAGATACAGCGACGACAGAAATTTTTCTCGGAATATTTTTGTAACAAGCTCTTGTTTTGGAGCGTTAAAAGGTTTTGCGCCAAACATAGATACCCAATCAAAACAAAAATCGGAAAGACTTACAACATAAGCTTATGAAAAGTTTTTGATTGCATGTCAAAATCCTTCCTTTAATTTGATTAAAAAGCAAATGCGTGATTTCCATTCCTTTTTTCCAATTTCAACGGAAAATATATATTGGGTGCAGTTGCTGCAATACCTAGGTCTTCCTTTAGCTGCAACTTTAGAGCTAGTAAACATTGGTGTATCAAAAGGCCATGCATACAAATCGTTAACCACTTTCGTATGTAGAGTTTACCTTAATTTAAATTTCACCTGGTTTTCCACCATTTACTACAAAATCCGTGCCGAAGTTGTATCCAAAGTTATTTAATATCTCTACAAAATATAATCCAAAATAAGTTTCCTTTTATAAGTAAATATTTTTATTTTATTCGGTTTTTGTAAACCTCTGCGAAATGCTAAAGTTGAAAAGCCGTTTTCCTACATAAGGAATGTGAATTGAAACTCACATCTCCTCTATAAACGACAGCTTTGCTTAGGAAATAATAATAGAGTATATTCAGGAGTCTGAAAGAAATATTTTCGATTCAAAGTTCACCTAGATATTTGATATTCGCACAAATATGCAATACGATACAACCATGGCTTTGTGTGAGGTAAAATCAAATTCCCTGGAAACCATTAGGCTCATTATTTCGGATCGGTAAATTTACATTACTGAAAGTAGTTAGCACCTTATATGATGAGATAAATATAATTAGCGCACGCGAGCTTTTAGCGCTTACTAGAACGCACCCGTCGATAACTAAGACTAACTTATTTACCTATGAAAAACGATGCTCTAGTTATTACATCTTCCTTCATTGTAATAGCTACCTGTATTAAGAAAGCAAGGCATTTACTGAAATATCATCAATCGTCAACAGATTTTTTCGTCCCACTGTTGGACATCGGCGTCTTCTCTATCACGTATTTCTCCTTAGCGCTAATGTATAAACACGGAGGACCTACAGTTTAACGACGATGGATTCAGCATTAAGATCCCACGGTTGCAAACCGGATTGGAGAATTATGTGTGGTGGGTTTCAGCAGAAGATTTTTTAAGCTATTTGGTAATGCTGGGGTTTAGAATCCAAGCCAGAATAGTTTGTCCTACAATTTTTATGTGCTGAGGGTGTGCAGCCATTTCAGATTCATACGTGAATGCAAACAGTGTATGGAAATGCACGTATTTCGTACCCAACTGTGAAGGAATGGTGCCGAAAATTTAAGAATGGAAAAGAGGGGACTATGGATGAGCCACAACCAGGTGCACGGTGTACTGCATTAACAGAAAACAATATGACATCTGTGGAAGACCTTCTTAGAAAAAATCGTTAAATTTCAATTAGAAAAATTTCAGGTTGGTGCGATTGTAGGATCTGTCTATAGTGTTGTTCGTAATCTGGGTTACAGCAAAGTTTGTTCGCAATGGATTTCTCGTCTCTTGTCTAATAAACAAAAATGCTAACGAATGGGCTTATCTCTGCAACACCTCACAGACTATAGGCAAATTGGTGATGACTTTCTTCTATCAATAGTTGACAAAACTTGGTGCCATGGCTACGAGCCATCCAGTAAGTTATCGTCGATGCAGTGGAAACATTCCAGTTCGCCAACACCGAAGAAGTTTAATGCACAACCTTCTGCAGGCAATTTTTTTCAGCCATGAAAGACCCTTGTTGATGGAGTTTAAGGAACCTGGAGTAAATGTCAAATGTAAATCTGTACAGTGAAACTTTGAACAAGCTTCTTCAAGAAAACTTATACGTGGGGTCATTTTGCTGCACGACAATGCAGGGCCTCATGTCGCCACTGAGGTAAAAAAAAATTCAGTAAAAGAAATGTGGAGCTTTAGAGCATGCACCCTATAGCCCTGATCTACTGCCTTGCTCTTTCCATACTTTTGAACCGCTGGAAAAGGCGTTAAAAGGTCGGCGTTTTGAGTCTGACGCAGAAGTACAGATAGCTGTGGAATACTTCTTCAATCAGCAGCCACAAGAATTCTATGAGCAGGATATACGTTGATTTGTTAAACAATGGGATAGGTGCCTTAACTGCGACGGTAATTATTTCTAATTAAATTGGGGAATAAATTTTTTTATAAAACAAAAGTGGGTTTCGATTGAACACACCTCGTATATAACATTCAAATACACTAGTTATTAATAAATAAAAAGCGGATTTTAGAGCAAATACCTATTCAATGCCATTGTAGACGCACATTAGAGTAGAATATGAATGCTGTTAAGTAATGTAAACGCAGCACTGGCTTTGGGGATAGTTCTTAAGTATGTATCGTGACATGTAACAGTTCACTGCAACCCTCAACCATGGCAACATGTGTGTAAATAATCACAGGAATAAAGTTAAATGAAATTTCAACTGCTGTACTGATGTTTAATAAATAGTTATGTGCGTTAAGAAATGCGTTTTTCCAAAATTTGAGCCCTGGTTGTTTTTGCCTATTTACCTATTTTTGACCTTCTTGCCATTTCAAACACCCAATCTCCGTAGTTTTCAGGCCTAGTCTTGAGCCTATTATGCAATGAAACAATAAACATGTACCCACACAACTTACGCCTCGACGTAGTTGATTTATTTTTTAAGAAAGCTGCAAAGGGCGCTCTTAAACACTAGTGTTTATGACAACAATGATGTGATTGTTATGATACTTTGTGACTACGAACAACAATTAATGATAAGGATACCGTCTGTACTGCTACGGAAGGACAGGCAGCGAGAGAAGCAATGAACCTATAGGAAATAGTCATAAGACAACTACTACCCTTTTAAAAAACGCCCGTTGTCTTTGGACAAAATTCCCATTTGAATCCCGATATCTTAGTTCTAATTCCACAATACGTGTGGTCTGCGTTTAAATAAATATAATTGAATGGCGTACACAGCAAAGTAGAAAATGACATGTAAACTCTGTTGAGAATTGTAACAAAATTCTTAAGAAACTTAGGTTAGTACAGGAGCAGCATGAAAACTTTATCATTAAGTTCCCGTTCTACGACTGTCAGATAATCCATTTATCATATAATTTACCCATATATGTCCTACTGGCTTATCTGCGTCATTCTACATCTTTATTTCAGAAATACTATTATTGCAGGACAAATTCATAGTATGAATTCAGGTAAATTGAATGTGAGTAGTTGGAAGTAGGACAGCTCGACGCGGACAATTCGATGTACAACAGTTGACGCCATCTATTCGTAAGTGTACAGAAAACATTTTCTAATAGTAATAATATATTTATATACCTACAATATATGTACATATTATATAGATATATGAAAAGAAATTTACTACCATATGCAAAGAATTTATAGTCATTGCTATAATTTTCCGGGAAAAACCGGAAGTAGGGTAAACCAGAAGTAACTTTTTGAGTTCAAGTCGGGGCGTTGAATTGTCGCACGTGTCGAGTTGACACCCACACTTCACACACTAATGGGTGGGTGCTGTTAATATTGTAACTAAAGCAGATATCGGGACGGCTGTTGTTAAGTTCTAAAATATTTTGTAACTGTAATAGTCGTAGTTTATTCCGTTATACATTCGCTCATAATGAAAGCTATAAATTCAATAAAATAAAGGCAATTGTTTTTGTTGAAAAACACTCAGACACATCAATTCATATTTAGGAATCGGCATTGTTGGCCCATATGTCAACTCAATATCACTTCTGGTTTTCCCGGAAGTGACGCCAACTTTCTTATTTCAAATACAACATTGTCGGATTTTTTGGAGAATCCGATCTTCCGCTTATTTGGTTTATTAAAGTACATTTCAAATAACCCACAAAAAAAAATCTAAAGGTGACGTAGGTGGCCACTCAAAAGGCACCCTTCTGCCGATCTACCAGTTGGGGAAGGTAACATCCAAAAACTGTTGAACGACTAACGCACAATGCGGAGGTGCTCCATCCTGCTCGAAATATATTTGATGGTCTGGTAGAGTTTTTAGTGATTGAGAAATAGAGTAGCTAATTTACTAATGACATGAAGTGTTATCCGTTAAGTGAATTTTCATAAAAATATAGTCCTAGAAATCTGTTACCCACCATTATCGCCCATACATTAATTTTCTGAGGACGTTGAGCGTGCACCTTCTGCATCCATTGCGGATTTTCTGTCGCTCAGTACCTGCAATTTTACCTATTGCCCCATCAGAAAACCTATTTTCTGAATGAAATTTAAATTTTCATTACGCATTCCGATTATCTGCCCGCAGAATTTGACCCTACGTTCAAAATCGTCTTCTAACAATTCATGGACAAAGTTGGGTTTATATGGATGAAGGATGACTGTACCTGTTCCCAAATCACAATTCCTTGAAATTTTGTCACATGAAAATCTTCTTGAGTTTCTAATAGGATTGTTTACTTTAAAATCTTGAGGTACCTGGGCTGGTTTACCTTTAGGTAAATCCCTAACCTAACCAAACTCTCTCAACTTTTTTCTAATTTACTGACAGTAGATTGACTAATTGCCGACCGGTCAGGGTGAGTTTCATTAAAGAAATTGCAGGCTTGTTGCTGAGTTCGAATTTGATCTCCAAAGCTAATCGTGAGAATTTCTACTCGGTCTCTTCTTGTTAAATGCATCCTGATTATTGATGTTGTGACTAGTTATGTGATTAATTCTTAAAAAACTGCAATTATTAGCAGTCACCAGTAATACTGGCAAAGCCACTAATTTTTATAGCAACTATCACTAAGCATAATTGTATTGTAAGTACAGACTGCAATCTCCAGAAGATAAGATTATCAAATTACATTTTGAATATTTCTGCAAATTTTCCTGATTAATATATCAAGTTTGGATTTACTGAATACGTTTATTGATTATCTATCCAAATCCGTTGTATTTGAAATAAGAAAGTTGGTGTCACTTCCGGGAATACCGGTGATATTGAGTTGACATATGGGCCAACTCACTGTATATGCGATAATTCGTGTGCGAGATGTGATTTAAAAAATCTATACCTGATTTTTTAATAAAAACATGAAAAAAGTATACAGACAGTCTGAAAATCATTTCAAATTCATATATTGATGTTACTCAATAAGCGTGAAATTCTTATCACTCTTTAAAGATCCTTACACCACACTAAACACGAAAGTGTGTAATTACTACGGAAATAATTGTTTACTGAAACCCGCGAAGATGATTTAAGTTTGCTCGATTGAGTAAGCTAGTAAATGAGCAATCGTCACTGAAACGTTCCACAAGTGCAAAGGGCACAATCGATTGCTGGATTTCAGCAGAGAAACTTAGTTTGTTATGATAGAATACTAGAAATGCCAATGCAAGTTTAACCATTTCAAATTACATTCTGAAATCTGAAACGGCTATAAAAGACCGACAATCTAATGTTAGAAATAAACAGAATAATGTTTCGTGGGAAGCTCAGACTGTCTACAAATTAATATTTAAAATGTTTACTTCCTAATTGAAAGATTAATTTCACCATCACGTAATATTTTTACAAATAAATTAAATATCAAACACTTTGTATAGTAACTTCTTTTACTCTTTTTATCTACAGTTTTCATTATATCACTATCAGGGTTGAGGGACTGCTAAAGTGAGCCAAAATACGCTAAAATTAACAGTTTCTATTGTCACCGTAGTTACGTTAATAGGCCAATGTGCTGATTTTTACGTAGTAGACAACATATTCAAGACTAAAATAAAGTGAAAAAAATATTGAAAATGCATAAGAACTGATGATAAAAAAAAGATAAATGTAGTACAAAAATATGGCAAAATCAATATACGTTCATGATATATGCGAAGTTAATTTATTGACAGTTTTTCGCTTTATTTCGAACTATCCTCAAAGAATATAATGCACACAATCCCAATAACAAAATTTGTCTAATTATCTTAAGAATACCAAGACTCTGCAACAACTTTATTTTGTGGTATACTATACGTATTGGCTTTTAGATTGGCTGCAGTTAGCTTTATAACCCTTAGGTAGACGGTCCGATGCCAACTTAAAACAGAGAAAAGAATATAATACTACCTATCATTTTCAACTGCTTAGTCGGTTTAGAATGCCTTTAACTGTTCAAGAGCTTTCTATCCTACAATTCTCCAAGTAGTTGCAGAATTTTTGAATCCTTGTTGGAATGAAAATATCATTTATTAAAATTAGGTTCTGAGATTCGTCTCGTGGATTGTAGTCATCGTCAGGGGTTAGAACATCGCTTTATGCCTTCTTTCATAGGGACTCCCCGACATTTCGACGTAACCCAGGTGCCCGGTGCTTCCAGTCATATAATTATTGTCATTCAATACTAGGATCAATGGTTTTTAGCTTTTAGTAAATTGAGGTTTAGTAAACCATTTCATTTCACATTTCTTAGTATTCTTATATTATATTTAAAGAGTTCGTGGTAAGAAACAGCATACTACAAATTCTAAAATCAAAAAGAAACCTAGAAGATCTTTTAATTCATACAAAAGAGCAATATTGTTTTAGAAAAACACGAATTTTTTTTTATTTACTTTATTTTCTCAATCTGCCGTCGGGCAATAACCGAATGTTGCAATATTTAAGAGCGTGTGATTGATGTCTTACAATAAAGACTTAATTAAAAGTAACTATCCTGCGGTTAGTAAATTAACTAAACACGTAACCTTTTGTTATCGGTTTCCTATATCTAGGAGATCATAACGTTTTAGATGATATGTTCTTTGGCTTTTATCTAAGAGGTTGATAGCAAGAGAGTTTGGATGAATTTGTAGACACTGAAGGTAGAGTACTATTTAAACTTATTATAGACAACAATTACAACTTCCTATCTGCTGGAACTCCAACCCATTGACCAACTGATCCAAACAAAATCCCCGACCTACTAGACTTTTTCATTACAAGATTACTCTCATCAAACTATATAGACGTCATCCCCAATTATGATCTGATGTTTGACCATTCCCCGCTAATAGGCACAATCAGCACAACCATTATCTACAAAACAGTTAATCGTTCGATCAGTAACAGCAGAACTGATTGGGATACCTTTAAGGACTACATAGAACATCTCAACAGAAACATCAGCCTAAAAACTACAGAGGATATAGAATACCCAACAAACCACTTCATAAACTACGGTACAAGAAGCAGGTTGGAATTCCACAGCGTAACGAAACAAATTAAAGATTAACAGTCTCAACATACCAAACGAGATTATGAAAATTGTGAAAGGAAAACGTACTCGCAGCATAGAAGGCAAAAGAAGGGTCAACCAATTAAATAATAAACTCAGAAGTAAATTAAAATCTACCCTTTATACCTATGTCAAATCACTAAATGTTCATGACAATTCAATATGGAAATCCACTAAGGGTATCAAGCAGCCACAATTTCACATTCGACTAATACGTGATCAAGGAAATTTATAATTAACAACAGATAAAGAAAAGGCAGAAGCATTCTCAGACTACCTCAGATGTCTTTCAAGCAAATTTCAATGAAGCAGATCAGGAAATAGAAGAAGAATTTCAATCACCACTACAAATATTACAACCAATACGGAAGATTGACAGCAAAGAAATTGAGATCAAGATAAAATGGATAAAAAATCATCAGGTCAAGATCTAATAACGGCAACTGTACTCAAACATATACCGGAGCAAGGAATACAGTTCCCACAAATATTTTTCAATGGAATCCTAAGAATTACATACTGGCCACTACAGCTCAAATTTGCCTAAATAATTCGTATCCTCAAATTCGGCAAATCACCCAATGAAAGAAATTCCTATGATCCTATTAGTCTACTCGCTATTGTTTCCAAGTTGTTTGAGTAACTAGTACTAAGGCGTATTAATGAAAACTCACTGTAAGAAGAATAGCTACCTAACCATGAATTTGGATTTAGATAGCAGCATTCAACAATCCAACAGTGTCATCATCTGACAAATAAAATCCAAACAGCACCACCAAAAAAAGTATACCACACTGCTGTTTTCCTAAATGTCAAACAGGTATTTGACAGAGTGTGGCACAAAGGATTACAATATAAAATCAAGAAAACGTTACCCCATGCATATTACCTATTACAGTCGTATTAATTACATCCCCCAGTCAAATGAAGTTAAATACCTGGAATTACATACCGACAGAAGATTTTCATGGAAATCTCACATTAAAAACAAACGAAAGGAAATGGACTAAAAATGAAAAATTTATTGGCTCATCGGAAAAACTCCCTATTATCATTAGTCAACAAAGTAATGTTGTACAAGACTATCATCCGACTAATCTAGACCTATGCCTGTCAATTGTGGGGTTGTTCATCAAACATCGAAGTTATTCAACGTTTCCAGTCCAAAACCATTCAAAGTATGTTAAACGCACCCTGGTATGTGACAAACCAAACGCTCCACTCAGACCACAACATCCCATACGTGAGCGAACTAATGAAACAGTATGCTATCAAATAGCAAACAACCCTGAAATTCTACCCAAATGAAACTCTTGCACCGCTGGTTGAAGATCCTCAACTCAGGCGTCTTAAGAAGAAACGGCCAAAAGACCTAACAACTTAACAACGTGATGACTCCACTGAGAGTCTTCCAACCAAGCCTAGATAGTACAAAACATTAGCTCATAGAATATATTAATGTTCTGATTGCTAATTAAATAAAATGTGTAGACGCGATAGGTATTTAACGCTCACGCACTTGGTTCCTTGTAGCACACGTAAAACGCCCAGGTCTTTATGTAATGTTTGCTTAGTCACAAACCATCGTACATTTGTGATAGATCCGACTTTCTTAGATTTAAACCGTTGCAGGATTTTAATATTTGAGGTATTTGCGGAACTGCACAACTATATGCCATAAGTTCATACCGATTTAGGAATCACTTTGTACACTAATAACTTGTTGGTTAATGTAAGTTGCTCAAAAGCGAATGAAGTTTTGAAAATTTGAGACCCAGTTGCTTATGCTTGCTGAAGATACGATGTCTCCAGTTAAACATTTTCCTGTATCAGTTTGGCTTTCTGTTGAGGGGCATGCTCGTTTTCTGAGGGTGAAGGTCACATGTTGTGATTTAGCTTCCTTGGCTTTAATCCGCCACGCTAGTCTAGAGCAGTTTAAAGTTTTTCTGAAGCTTGTGCGGCTCATCACTCGTTACGAACCTGTCAGTATCATCTGCAAATGTAATTATGATGGTGCTAGCAGTATATGGAATATCGCAGGCCGAATAACGCTACCCTGTGGCACTCCCGTAGTAGTAGCTCTGTTGTTTTTCTTGATATATAAAGTACCTGTCTGACAGGTATGACTATAGTATCTGTCAGAATGGCGCTAGAAGTTTAGATTCTAGTTTAAATAATTGTCTTTTTCGAAGGCCTACCAAATATCTAAAAAAAGCCGCTGAGTTATAGTTTCTGCTTTCGGATGTGTTGTTTACTGTTTCAACTACTCTATGTATTTGTACTAAGGTGGAGCGCCGCACCCTAAATGCGAACTGGTGCTGTCGCATAGTAATAAGTTCGTCGAGCTGTGGCTTAAGTCCTTTTAGAAATATCTCTTCAAATAACTTAGATAAAATTGGAAGACGACTTATTGGTTGGTAAGAACCTGCTTCATACCCGGGTTGCCTGGTTTGAGTTTTAGAATTATTTGACCCGCCTTCCACTGGGATGGGAAATGTCCAATTCTAAAGATTGCATTGTAGATCTGAGTCAATGCTAATGACGTCTTCCATGGAAGTTGCTTGACCACAGCATCCGTTCTTCGGATTTAGGTTATTTCTAATCACTGTTCAAACTTCACGTATGTTTTTAGATTATATAGGAAGTGCCATTTCATACGGCTCGTCTAGATAAGTTTTGATGCTATGGGTCCTCGAAATAGTACGGTTAAAAACTTTTTCCAAGTGTACGGCAAATGTTTTGGCTTTTTCTTTGTGGGTTCGCGCCCATGTCCTGTCTCTTTTTCTAATAGGAGGATGTGATCTTGGAAGTTTCGATAAAACACGAGATGGTGATATATTTTATTATTATTAATCTTATAAATCTTATATTATCTTACAATTTACAAGATGCGTTAACGTCTATCAATAAGTTAATTAATTTTTGACGAGAAATTTATGTTCTCGTGAAACTTGTATTCTGTAAATACTTTCAGTAAAAGTTCTGTCGAGAATTGTAAAGAAATACTGGTCTAATTGAAATACTTCTTGCTGAAGTTTAACAGCTTTTGTGTACAGGGTTTCTATGGCCCGTGTAAGTGCATTCATTTCAAGTGCAAATTGAAGAAATTGCTTGGTTCTCTCGGTGCAAAAACGTTATAAATTATTTTCTAACTGTAGAGTAAGCCATTTTCGCGAAAACAGCCTTTTAATTACGCCAAAGCTACGCTTCAAAAGAAACAAAGAATGCAAATTTTTGCTTTATTCTTGTATTAGCACCGATTTCAAAGACCACGTTTTGTAAAGACGTGCCTTGTTTAAATATACAAAATCGCACTTAAATAATTGAGGATAATTCTGTGCTTTATTGCGGATTCAACTCGTGGTCGAGTCAAAGTGGATATGTTGAGAATACAAACGTGTAAAATTTTGTACTTCTGAAAGCTCTCGCTCTTGCAGGACTGTTGCTATCTAGGTCGAGCTTTGCCTTCCGGCCTTACACCATTATTACGGAGCTTTGACCGGCTACAACTAACTCCTTTGTTATCACAATCGTAAGATTCATGAGTTTCTATTTTTATGTACAAATCTTTGTATTAATTTCTAACAAGTTTCAAATTCAAACACAGCAGTATAATTACGTTCTTGTACATGTACAAACCAACTAAACCGAAACATTTATATTTTCTAAATATGGGTTAACCTATTCAATTAGTAAATCTTGTAATATGGCTATATAACATTTGAGAATATTCAACCAGCTTAGCCTTAGAAAATTCGGTTCCAGAAAAATCAAAAATTTACAATTCTAGTATTCATCCTTCCATTTGATACATTAACGTTTTATTAGTTATGATAAGCATACCAGTGAATTTAAGAAGACAGAATCCTAAAAATGAACACATAAAATGGTAAGAAGAAAAATATATAACACGCAAACATTTATATACCGCACTAATAATACAACTAAACAAAAATGTGTACTAAATAATGTAAAATTTTCCTGAGATTTGCTGGAAACAAATTGAAGCTTTTCAGTATCGTCCCGAAAGAAGAAATGGCGCTTGGCGTGCTTCCCACGTGGCAGTAAAACGGCGGCCAATAAAACCACAAACACATAAACACAACCAGGGTTGCCAGATGAGTAAAAATATTGTAGCAACTTAAAAGATTGAAATCGTAATTGGGAGAAGTCTCAAATTCAGTTAAAAATCCCAAAATAACTTAAAATAAAGTGACTAAAATAGTAACAATCCAAAATATGATAGCTTTAGATCAGAAAAAGTGAAAAATGTATGGTATAAGGCTCAAATAAAATTTATAAAATGGCTTTTCGTGGGTTTTATTTGTAATTGCGCACAGTTCTATTGATCAAGATTAAGAACCTGTAAAATAATAACGTTCCATTTTGTACTTTAGCTAAAGTTTAACTTACACATACCAAACAATAATAAACATTAGTAATAATAAATAATAATAAACCGTGTCAATTAGTGACGGTTATTCACTCTAAACTTGTCGACTTAGAATAGTTTGTAAGAGCACATTCAAGAAAATTCTTTATGGTTAAATACAATTTATACCCCTTAAAAAGGTATATCCGTCTCATTTTTTACGTAATATTCAAGAAAATTATGTGAAAATCACTACCATGAGTATTTATCCGTTAAAAAATGTTTCTGTATTAGTTCTAACGAAGTCCGCAATTTATTTTGGTATACACGGTAGTGTATTAATTGATAAAATGTGTCCTTAATGCCTTTAATGAGGTTTTCCTGTAAAATCCTCTTTAGTTCTTCCGATGGTAGAAGATATACTTAGGTAGGTATTTGTTGCCCATCACTATTTACTGTACTCCACTATTAGTGGTGTTGGAGGCTGACGTTAGTACTACGAGGTTTGTTCAACTGAAACCCATCTTTGATCAATTTAGTCTTCAAAACTAATGCAATAATTCAAATGACGTTTGTTAATGTTGGTAGTGTTTATAAGCAACACATTAATAAGTTTCTGGAGTTTGAATTTGATTTTGACTTTTAAAATTTCGATTTTGAAATGGCGGTTGTTGAAAATCTGTCCAAATTTGACTACCGTGCGGTCCTCCAATTTTTATACGCTGAGGGTGTACAGCTATTGCATATGCATACGCGAATACATGCAGTGTATGGAAATGCATGTTGCGTACCCAAATGTGGAGCAATGGTGCCGAAAATGTAAGAATGGAAAAGAGGGGACTATGGATGAGCCGCGACCAGGTGCACGGTTTACTGCAATAACAGAAAACAATATGACATGTGTGTGTGTGCCTTATTAGAGAAAATCGTCGAATTTTAATTAGAGAAATTTCAGAAATTGTTGGTGCGAGTGCAAGATGTGTCCATAGTATTCGTTCGTGATCTGAGTTACAGCAAAGGTCGTTCGCAATGGATTCCTCGTCTCTTGTCTATTGAAAAAAATGCTTGCGAATGGATTTATCTCTGCAAGACCTAGGCAAAATGGTGATGACTTGCTTCTGTCAATAGTTGCTGGTGACAAAACTTGGTACCATTACTACGAGCCATCCAGGAAGTTATCGTCAATGCAGTGGAAACATTCCAGTTTACCACTACCGAAGAAGTTTAACGGACAATCTTCTGCAGGCAAGGTGATGTTAATATTTTTTCCGACCATGAAGGACCCTTGTTGATAGAGTTAAAGGAACCTGGAGTAAATGTCAATGCAAATCTATACCATGAAACATTGAACAAGCTTCATCAAGCAATAAGACGGAAACGTCCAGGAAAACTTACGCGTGGGGTAATTTTGCCCGTGTTGCTAATTTGGTAAAATAAAATCTTCAACGAAAGAAATGGAGGGTTTTAGAGCCACTCTATAACCTGGATCTACCGCCTCATGATTTCCATACTTTTGGACCGCCGAAAAAGGCGTTAAAAGGTCGTCATTTTGAACCTGACGCAGAAGTACAGATAACTGTGGAAGACTTTTTCAATCAGCAGACACAAGAATTCTATGAGCATCAGTTAGTAAAACAATGGGATATCTGCCTTAACTGTGATGGTAATTATTTGTAATTAAATTGTTGAATAAATTTTTATAAAGCAAAGATCTGTTTCAATTGAACACACCTCTTATATCTTGTTTTAGTTTTCTTGTGAGACGTGTGTGAGTGTTTTAGTATACTAGATTATAATAAGCCGCACTGCTGCAGTTATTTATAATGTTAAACAATTTTTTGCTTATTGATTTTATAGATTGTTGAATTGTTGAAATACTTAGAGCTGTTTGTTCCTCACAAACCGGGGTGCTCTGGTAGCTCTTCTGAGGACTCTGTTATGTTGAGTTTACAATTTGCTGATGTTAGTTTTTGAAGTGTTGCCCATATTTGACATGCGTATGCCAGTATTGGCAGAAATATTGCCAGGTAGATAGTTTTGGTACATTCTATTTGTAATGATGATTTTCTATTAACTAGTGAATACAGTAGTGCAAGTCTCGTATGAAATTAATTTAATATTTTTTAGGTGGTAGCCCCATGTTAATCTCGTGTCAAAAAACACACCTACGTATTTAACAGCTGCGTCTTTTGCGTTCCACGTTACCGGGATTGCTAATGCGCCTGAGAGTAAAGATTTTGCTTAACATTTTGTTGGGTTGACCTGAATTCTCCATTTGTGGAACCAGACACATGTGATGTCTAGGGAATGTTGTAGCTGTGGAGTTGCTATTTGGTGAATCGTGGTATTGAGTAATGATCGCAATGTCGTCCGCAAACATTGCCGTCGTGTACGTATATATTGAATAGTGATGGACCCAACATGCTGCCTTGTGGGACTCCAGCCTTTACGTCTTTCGTTGTTGATAGCGTTGAGTTTATCCTCACTGCGAATGTTCTTACCTGCAGGTAGATGATAAGATTTGTGTTACATAGTGTTCTAAGACTGATTAATTTATATAGTAGTCCTGTCCACACTCTGTCAAATGCTCGTGCTAGGTCTAGAAAGTTACTGTTGTATACTGTTTTTCCTCGTAGCCTCTTTCAACTGCTTCGATTATCCTTTGTAGTTGGTAAATAGTCGAGTGTTTAGTTGTGAACCCGACCTGTACTCTTTCTAAGATATTTTGACTGGATATAAAGTAAATTCCGTAGATGATTGTTTCGAGTACCTTAGAGAGAGTAGATATTAGAATTATGGGCCTGTAATTCTACGCATTAGCTTTATCCTTTCCTGCTTTGTTGAATGATAGTATATATGAGAATTTACAATCGTTCAGGAAATACCTTAGTCTTAAGCAAGTGTTAGAAATGGTTGCAAGATACGCCAGTGCTTTGTGTGTCAGGTGTCTGAGTACTACATTTGGTATTTCGTCTGGACCTTTCTGATTTTCTTAGTGGTAATTTGTCTATTAAGGTTTCAATTTCACTAAGCGAGGTAGGCTGTATTGGATATGTTTCTTTAGGTACTTGGTTGGCTACGTGTGAACATACCGCTTTAATAAAGTGTTCTTGAATGTTTTCAGAAGATGGTTTCAAGGTCATTTCTAAAGTATCGGCTAATATGTTACTCTTTTCCTGCTCAGTTTCATATATGCTTCCAATGTCTTTGAGTAGTGTGTTTTTTTGTACACCATATTTAGAAATATTATCTCAAGCTCAGTTTGCTTAGATATGTAGCTACATACTAAATGCGAACAGTCGTAACTGTATAAAGTCATATAATTTGGGGAACACGATCCATAAACATATAAAGAAGTAACAAATATTGGAGTTCGCTAAAATAATTGGAGGTCATTCATTGGACAACTGTGACTTGTAACAGCCCATTCCAAAAAAATTAAGTAGATTTTTTTGTTAGAAAACTATTTCTACCCCTTAAAAGTGGATATTCGTATAATTATCTTACATTCTACCACACAGAAGTAGATATGTGCAAACCACCACAATAGGTATTGTACCTGAAAAATACAGTATAAACCACAGAAAGAGTTAAATCTATTTTTAGCATTCCATTCGGAAAATTTATTTTAAAGTAACATTAATAGATATTTCATAACTGAAAATAAATTTTTCATCCCATGAAATGTAAAAATTTGAAAAATATTATTTTCCTTATCATATTCGGGAAAACTATGTTAAAACACGAGTCACTTAAAATGCAATTTTCATAAACCAAAATTTTAAATTTGTACATATGTTATTCCTTTGCCCTGCTAAAGTAAACTATATTTCAAAAACGCAATGGAAATTCCACTGCTCGAAATACATTTTGCAATAAGTAAAAACTACACATTTTTGTGTCGTAAAATAAATTAAAAGAATGTCACAAGGTTAAAATGTAGACATTCATGGATATTTCATAGCTGAATAGATATTTTTTATCCTCTGAAATGTAAAAATCTGAAAATTATTATTTTCCGTATCATATTCAGGAAAACTATGTTAAAGCACGAAATCAGTTAAAATGTTTTTTTCATAAACCAAAATTTGAAATTTGTACATGTTATTCCTCTGCCCTATTAAAGTAAACTATATTTAAAAAACGCAATGGAAATTCCATTACTGTAAATACATCTTGCAATAAGTAAAAATTAAACATTTTGGTGTCGTAAAAATAAACTAAAAGAATGTATAACTAGGTAAAAATGTAGACATTCAAAGATATTTCATAGCTGAAAATATATTTTATATCTTCTGAAATGTAAAAATTTCAAAAATATTATTTTGCGTATCATATTCAGGAAAACTATGTTAAAACGCGAATCGCTTAAAACGCAATTTTCATAAATTTGAAATTTGTAGATATGTTATTCTCCCGCCCTATTAAGGTAAATTATATTTTAAAGAAGCAATTCCACTACACGAAATACATTTTGCAATAATTAAAAAAATAATAATTTTTGTGTTGTAAAAATCAATTTGAAGTAGGTAAAAATGTAGACAAATACAGTAGAAAACAATCAAGAAACAAACATATATATTGGTCTCTCACACGAAATCTAAAGATTCCACATATTTTAGTATCTATTGTTTAAAAAAACTACCAAACATAACGTCGAACAGAGCCCAAGGGTTTAGCTAGTTTTAGTTAATGGGAGTTTTTAAGTTACTATTTCCATTTTCAGGCACGGTTTATTAAATTTCAGTTATTAAGCTTAGAGTTACTGCAGAAACCACTTTTTCCGGGTTTCGGAGAGGTACCTGAAGAACTTTCTCAAAGTAGCTCGAAGCGGTGTTGTAAATCCAAAAACAAACTGAGATGTTTGCATACAGACAACTGTATTAGCTAACGTATACGATATCATACCACACATAAACACAGCTATAAACTCCGTTTCCAGCTTGAACGTTCGATACACAATGAATAATGTGAGTGTTTTGTGCAGTTAATATGTAAAGTTTCAAGATTGTTTCAACCATTTAGCTTTATAGCTGAAATTCGCGTTCAGAAATAGAAGTAAATCATTGTCTGAATATATGTATATTTTAATCCGATTCGACGGATTTAATCGTACTCCAGATGTATTGAGCACACAAAAATCTAGTTTTTGCTCTATTTTTATATGTAGTAATCTGGATTTTCAGAAATAAAATATAAAATTATTATAAAGAGCAGTAGAACTCTGAAAAATACGAATTTTTAGTTGGTACTAATTCCTAACAACTTTTTAAATAACATATTTTTTTCTTTTATACGTTTTTATTATGTTACTATAAATACATGTGCTACCATATAATTTTTTGCAGATTTGTTTATTACTGAATGGTTTATTTGCTTACTGTTTTATTAGTAAATAAATCCGTCAAATTAAAGAAAATTTGCGAGGGCTCTAACTTTAAACTTACGCAGTTTGTAAGCTGATCCATGGGAGATTGAATCACATTGACGTTTAGGGCCTGAAATACAATCACTTGCAAAGTGGAAATTGCACGATGCGTCAGAGAAGGCAGTAAAACGAAGGAAATAAAAAGATTAAACACGATCGCAGGGCCTGGCCCTGTAATTTTCACAGATCGAGAATATTTTGGAAAATACATTACAAAAGTACATATAATTAAGATTTTCCTCTAGGCGAGTGTTTAAATAATTGCAATTACAGGTTGCTTTAATTGCTACAGAAAATTGAGTCAAGGTTTCTAGATTTTGCATTAACATTCCATATTATTAACCTATACGTTATCCCAAAGACATCTCTGTTATCATAATTTATACAATATGATCAATAAAATTCTTAATAATAATAGGTTGTGAATGACGGAACGTGTGTCTTTAGTAAAAGAATTTATATTTCCGACAATTATATTAGAAATAATGGTGATCAACATTTAGTGTATGATGAAAGGCGGTGTTTTTAATTATTTGACAAACCTTGATAGAATTTACAAGCATTTTCTAAATGTTTAGTAGTTAAATTTCCCGTAATACTTTAAAGGGTCTAGCTATCACTACCTTGAAGTTTCTGTTTCATATCTGAAAACTAACAATACATAATGGAAATGAAGATTTGAGTTCAAAGGTACAATAAAATAGATTAAAAATAATGTACAGTATACGGACCATATCTTTTTATACATTAAAACATATGTAGTTTCCTTAAATATATATTGTTATTGCCTCAGCAAAGGGTGTCTGGTAATCCCTGGTTAACATTTAACGAAATTGTAAAATGCAGGTAAAATAACAGACCCGGTTTTCTAACAAAATTTCATTTTCTAATAAACACTATATTTAAGTATAAATATTTTTTTACAATTTGTAATAATATTAAAATTACAACACGGAATTATAATTACATGAAGCATGAAATATACTATTATTCAAAACCAAAAATATCGGAATTACTATCATTGCTGTCATCGCTACCTAATTTAATAATGACTTGCTTATGCAACGTGGCCATGTTTGCATACGAGTTTTCTATTTCACTTACCAGCCGAACAACGCATTTAAAGTAATTCGAGAAGTTTTTATCATTCGAATGAATTAAGCGCATCTCGGAGATGCATGCATAGCCGAATATTTCTAATTATTTCATCCGAGATGCGCGCGTCACTACGAACGTATTCGACAAGTTTTCATCATTCGAATGACTTATTCGTATCTCAGAGATGCATGCATAAAGGAATATTTTTTGGAATTATTTCATCCGAGATGCGCCCGTCACTACGAACGTATTCGACAAGTTTTCATCATTCGAATGATTTATTCGTATCTCAGAAATGTATGCATAAAGGAATATTTCGAATTATTTCATTCGAGATGCGCGCGTCACTACGAACGTATTCGACAAGTTTTCATCATTCGAATGAATTATTCGTATCTCAGAGATGCATGCATAAAGAAATATTTCGAATTATTTCATTCGAGATGCGCGCGTCACTACGAACGTATTCGACAAGTTTTCATCATTCGAATGAATTATTCGTATCTCAGAGATGCATGCATAAAGAAATATTTCGAATTATTTTATTCGAGATGCGCGCTTCACTACTAACGTTCTTTTTATCATTCAAATGAATTCTTCGCTTCTCAAGATATCTCGAGTTATATACATAATCGAATATTTCGCATGATTTCATTCGAGATATGCCCTCATCTGGACGCGCCCCTTAGTTTGAGAAGCCCCGTTTTAGACAAAAAATTACAAAGAAGCTGTACTTTGATAAGTAATAAGTAATAATTAATATATACAGTATGATCATTTTATCTTGTAACAAGTAGGTAGGCTACACCTTTTACATGTGCATGAAATGCACAGTTAACTTTTCTTTTTAGCTATAAAAAATATTATTTTACATTAAGAGTCCTTTGGACAGTCAAATGTCAACTACTGGTTTGTTAAACCATAACAACCCCCTGCACAAAGTTATTGATTTGTATAGATTCTTGTCGTAATAACAATCAGTTTCAATGTATTCTAATAGCGAGAAAACGGATATAATG
>JABXWE010029371.1:0-16010 GCA_014611495.1 Limonius californicus | reverse complement strand
AGACTGGACGAACTTCTTTTCTATTGATAGGACCGCCAATGCGTTCAGTCGATCTTTTTGCACACAATTAACTTTCATCATTGAAAAAACGTCACTTTCGTCTTTGAATTCAAACGCGCGATTGCGCGAAAACAGCGCTCCAAAGTGCAAATTCAAACGTTGACTGCAAACGGGAACAATGTGCTCGGTGCCCCATTCGTCTGGTATATCGCGTATAGCGAAGATAACCGATAGGCAACCGAATCATCCTCTAAATAGATACAAATCAGAGCGTTCCCCGGAACATAGTTTTGAGCGTGTTAGCCGCGCCTTTGGTGGAAAGGAAAAATAATGAAATTAAAATAATGCACTGAATTACATGCGAATTTCTTTCTGTGTTTATTTTGGTGGTTGGGTGGGCACGTGCCCTTGTGCCCTTTAGTACAAGCCGCCACTGCATAAAGGTATAGGAATAATATACACATTTTAATATATAAGTACAAGCGGAAAGTTGTTGATAAGATAGTTCATGTTTTGTATAGATATAATCAAATGACAGCAACTGAAGAATATCACTAGAATTGTTAAACTGTTGGTCATATTCACAATTAATTAGTAAAAGGATTTAGTTGTTTATTACAATAGTTTTTACACGGCTGGAGTTGGCCATCAATAACGATCAGTTCAATTTACGTGAGCCGTAGAAAATAGTGGTTCACGTGCTTCGCGAACATAATGAAGGGACTAAATCACGGAAGAATCCTTAAACGTGCCGAAGCAGCTGAAGCGTTTCAGAATCGACTTGAGCAAGCTATATACAATCAATTAGATTTACTGTTCTTCAATAAAAGTAGATTGGAAGGCGAACGTTTAAGTAGCATTATATAATTAAATTTTCTGTGAAATTTTAGTTATTTGAAAAACATAACCTAAGAACTGTGCAACTAAATTAACATATCTATAATCAATATGAAAAAACAGGGAATAATTTTAAAGTCGAAATCATGGTCTTTCCTATAGTCAGTCAGACTCAAGCGCACTTTAACATGGGTTTCTAACTTAACTTTTATGCTCAACTAGTTTAATACTTAGGTATACCGTCAAACGGTTTTTAAGCTTGCCAAAGTTAAGCTACAACTGATAAGTAATAACTGCCGTTAGAGATTCGGGTGTATACGTTTCCGCTTAAAAAATTATTTAGCCATGTGAGTCACGTGATTTTTCAGCATGGTGAAAGCAAAAATACAGTCTTAACCGCCACTTCAGAAGGCATGATGTGTTGAATTTCGGAAATAAATTTAAAGGGAACTCCATGAAATTGTACATTTGTGTGTCTAAATAATTTGCTGCCAGAATCCATTACCAAGCACGATGGAATTTTAACACATTTTGTTGTACAGTTTAAAAAAACAACGCACGGAACCCAACCTTGACGTACTGCGCGCGCCAAAGTGAAAACCACGTGCTTCTGTTTGTGGTTTCACCAAGCTGGGCGCGTAACATCACACGTAGGGTAAGCGGTGCGGTGATTGGCACCCATAAGCAAATCGGATGGCTTTTTTTTAGACACAAAATACACATTGGCGGTATTCGAAAAAACCTGCATACAGACACCTACGTAATATTCCATAGAATGTTATAATTGTATTGCAAAACATGTATTTAATGTATCTCCATAGGAAATATCAGTTTTTTTGCGCAGTAAACCATTTTTTAGTTATTGGCACACAAGGTGCAGTTATTGGCATACGTTGGTATTAGTGATTGGCAGGGTATTACAATGACATACTATAATTCTTTTTTTTTAATGTCTTAAGGGTTTAAAGGTATTCCAACGATAAAACAAATAGGTACCGCAACTAAAGACCCTAAAAAAATCAAATAAAAATTATTGTTCATTTATTATAATAATAAGAATACTTCAAAATAATACAGTTAAATACTACAATAGGTACAAAATAAACTAATTTAAATACTATCTAGGTACAAAATTTAAGATACTAGGTACTTAGCACAGTTATTGCAAATAAATGGTGAAACATTAGCATCTATGTTATGTTTCTTCTTCAAACAACTATGATGAAATGTTCTAACACACTTGGTACATTTGATTCCAGGACTTAACGGCGTTATGTTTTTGGCACAAGAATAACATAATGCCTTATTAGTTAAGGTCATTTTGGAGGTATCTTTGAGTACCTTTCTATCAAATAAATTTCGTACATGTAACTGTTCGTTAGCTTGTGCACAGTAATAGTTTTCTTCTTGAAATAAATCAACACTTTGACTACAAACAGTTTCAATAGGTGTTTCTGCACTATTAATATCTGTAGTTTTGTTCTTGCTTGTAAAATTTTCAATATCGCCAATCGGGAGTAAAGTTATAGACTGTTAAGATATTTATCTTTGGTTTACTCACTGTCGAAGTAGGAACGCACTTACTTGCCGTATTTTTTGGTACTTTAAGAGGTTTCTTAGTAGCCTTCTTAGAAATTGTTTTGCTCAAGGCGTTCTTTTCTAAACGTTGTCGTTTTCTCTCTTCTATTTCATTCTTTTTTTTTGTTTTGGCGTTTTCCTTTTCAACGTGTATTTTTTTCCAACCACTGCCTGTTATGACATAGGGGGTTTTCTGCGTATTGCGTTGTCCTTTTCTTTCTGGGGTTTTCGGCCACTGCAGGAAATGTTCTATTCTTTTTGATTCTGCTATTAAACCATCATCAAATTGAATAGGCATGTTTTCAATAGCCATTTGATTGGTATGATTATCCTCTGGAGCTTCAAACTTTTCATCATTTGGAGAAATGTCAATAATATCAATACTCATGTTTTTACTATGTCTGTGCGATTGTGGTTCTGCAGCTGTGTCACTAAGGTCCATTGTTTCTATATCAAGGTCAGTATCCGCGGTATGTGATTTTTTTTGGAAAACTTGCCACAGTCTATGTAATGCTAAGAAATCTTCTGAGAACTCGTCGCGATTATCCATATCAAAGTTCCTAATTTTGTCAACGTTTTCCTCGCCAATTACTTCTAAAAAATTTTCGTACGTAAGGAATACCTGTTTTTCAACTTTCACTGGGTCACTTTGCTCGAAGCTCTTACCCAAACATTTGGAAAAATCAATGGCGTTTGGGCACCATGGATAAAGCCCACATGCTTTAAAACCATTCGAAATGGTAGACGGTTGTAGGTTTACTACAACAGGTTCTAAAATTGTGGCAACTTTTTCTTTCGTCAGTTGGTCTAAAGGATGTTCTCTACGCCACTGGTTGAGTGCTTTTTTCCATCCATCTTTTAGCGGTTTGAATGCTGACACATCAGCGGGTTGTAAAATCCGGGTACTATTGGGGTACAGGGCAATCAGAACAATTTCAAGTTGAGTGCATAATTCGCTTAACTTATAAGTTAAATGCGATTTATGCCCATCTACAAATAAAATTATAGGAAATTTTACACTGTTTTCTTCAAGTATGGATGTAAAATGTTTCCCACATACTCATAGAAAAGCTCACTCTTCATCCAACCGTTATCACTAATCCCTATACCCCAATGTTTAGGAACCGATTCCACAATAGTCTGTGGCAGTCGCTTGTAAGGAAAAATCATCATCGGCGGAGTTGTTTCGCCAGTAGCTGCAAATGTAAACATTACTGTCACATTTGATTTAGCTAATGCTCTGTCAACTTCGTAGATATTTTTTGCACCTTTCGGTGCAACCACTTTCCCCATATTTGGACACAGTTGTAAATTTGTCTCGTCGCCGTTGTACACCCTTGTTGGATCTTGCAAAATTTCAAAATAGTTTTTTTCCCTTAAATAGTTTTCAATTTGAGTAAACCAGCCCCTAATATCTTGTTCAGATATATTCGCGCTAGCAGAAGTAACTGCCTCAGATGTTCTTGTGGCCAGTGCAGGATGACGACGCATGTAATTGTTGTACCAGCACTCCTCAGGTAGATTTTCCTTGAATGGATTTGGGCGAGGAGAACTATCTAAGAAAAACTTGACAGACGTTTGGATATCCTGCTTACGCCTTGGAAACCCTTTTTTGTGGCTTTCTATAATCCATTGCTCTAAACTTGCTTCCTCCTCTATTGACAGATATGTTTTTGGCCCTAGTGAAGATTTGGTGAATTTGTCACCGAGGCGAAATTGTATTGTTGACCTAGGAACTCCGTACAACTTTGAAGCTTGTTTCTTAGACATTGTGCCAATTTCAATAGCTTCCAAGGCAGACTGCACATCATCTTCCGTGTATTTTTTTAAATATGGTGAACCTTGTTTTGGTTTTGGCATCGTAAGTAAACTAAAAACAATTACTGTGATCATTTGCTGCAGGGGTAACAATAATGATTATATTCAATAACATATTAAAACATTAAAATGCACTGATGTAACATTTTAATAACATTTCAAATGCGCATAGATAAGTATTTGGAGCACATCTAAATAATCGAATTCGAATGTTTGTAAGGTCTCAAACTAAGAAAAAAGTATATCTAGGTAAACCAACTCAGTTGCTTCAAATGAAAAACAGTATCCTTGGTGCCAATCACTAAAATTTTAAAATTATGTAAAATAAGGTAGATATTGGCACTATGCCAATCATTGAAAAATATGTCGGAAATCAGTCAGTCATGGACACCCCCAAAATAATCAATTTAAAAGAGATTTTGAGGTTATGCCACTTGAATTATATAATTTGTACATTACTATTCTTATCCTAAGATAAATTTTATACCATTAAGTAATTCAGCGTGAAATTTTAAAAGTCCCAAAAAACTCCGTTGCTTACGTTTTTGTCTAAAACTTACCTGGATTGAAACACAAACGAGTACGTTAATTTTTAGCGCCAACACTTAGACGCACACTAGACTGAAATTTGCTGTACAGTGTAGCCAACATAACGAGGAGTATATTACCATACAGTTAATAGATTTTAGGAATATTGGCGCTTAATTTAATTAAAAAAACCTGGTAGGTGCCAATCACTAGCTGAGTGCCAATCACTGCACCGCTTACCCTACATGCCTGATTCGAAATTAGCACAAAGTGCTGCTGCTTAAAATAAGGTTTGGCTGCGCCAGACCACATGAATATCACGTCAAAGTTGAGTAACACATTTTTCTAGGCTGAGGCAGCCCTACCAGCGTGCTTAAGCGTTCCTGTGTTCCAGCTTACTGACCAACTATTGAATTCCTGTAAATTCAACTGTGTTCTCATACTGTAAATACTTTTTCTTTATTTAATATGTTTCGTTCACATTTAATCGTATGCCTCCCCTAATTCCATTTTTTTTTGTTCATCTTTCACCATTCATTCTAGTGACCGGCTCATTCCCATTTCGTCCTTGCTGCCAATTCTGCCACATCGTTATTCATTTTCTATCGGATGCATGTGATTGGTTTTTTCATTCTTCAAGATAACGCGTGGGAAATGAACTAAAAGAAAAATCAGAAAAACTGACCTAACCAAAAATATCCAAAACACAAAAGTAATGAGATGAAAACATAATAATGTGGGACAGATCGACAACGTAATATTTGATGTCTAAGAAATAGAGGAATTCCACGATTACATTCTGATTGCTTTTCATTGAGTTAGATCACAAATCATAGTGGCCACTTATTTTCCGGCAGAATGCCCACTTTCGGATTTTTCCCCGCTAGAAAAATCTCACCGACCTCGGTCGAATTCGCCCCCGCGACCGTTAACTCTATAGACACGTGCGCCAACCACTAGACCACTGAAGCCGGCGACCATTATACATACATGTTTGGGGCAAACAACAGTTAATGAAAAAGTTATTAGTGGATAATCTGTAAAGACGAATTATAATGACATGGGCGGCGTTGGGTAGAGGAAGTCATATATTAAGAAATTAAAATAGAAATCATCAAAAATGTTCGAGGTGTTAGCAAAAGCAAATATTAGTAATAAATATGTCGACACAGTCAAAGATATGTATGATGAAAGGAAAATAGGATAAAGATCGGAAATAAAGTATCTTCTGGTTTCAAAATCATCAAAGGATTGCGATAGGGCTGCTGCCTATCACCTACTCTCTTCAAAATACATATAATTGAAGTACTAAAGAAATGGCAAAAAAAAATGTAAACCAATGGGAATAAAAACAGGAAACGACTATTTCCACATCCTCCTGTTTTTAGATGACCAGGTAGTAGTAGCATTAGACGAAGACGACATCAAATACATGATGAGGAATCTGATAGAAACTTACGAAAGATGGACTTTGAGAATAAACTTTAAATAACCAAATACCAAAGTGCAGGAGGGGAGGGAAGGGATCTAGACATAGGAGGAAAGAGCATTAAATTATATAGAGAATATAAATATTTGGGAGTAATGATATCAGAAGAAGGAAACAGCCAAAAAGAAATAAAAAGTGGAATAACACAGACAAAGCAAACTATAGTCAAAAAATATAAAAAACAAACAAAAATAAATATATATAATATTATGATGGAGAGCATCTTAACACATGCCTCCGAAACGTGGGAAATTACAAAAGGGAACAAAGACAAGTTGTTGGCGACCGAAATGGACTATCTAAGACGAAGCTGTGGTGTGAATATGCTGGAACATATCACAAACGAAGAGATTAGAAGAAGAATGGAAATATAAGTACCAGTAATAGAAGAGATTAATTTGGTATGGACATATGAGACGTATGCAACCCCTCAGGTGGCCACAGAAGATATGGGAATGGAATCCACCGGAGAGAAGAAAAAGAGGTCGGCCACCTAGAACGTGGAAACAGAATTAGCAGAGGACCTATGGGAAGATAAGGACCTATGGCATATAGGATACGAGACACGGCCCGTCTAGGCTGTACAAACTATATATATATATATATATATATATATATATATTGCTATGTAAATTGAGTATAAAATAAATAATTAAATAGCCCTACGTTGCCTAGGCGTAAATATATGTTGTGTATATTGTTTATAAAATAAATAATTCAAAAATAAACCTTCACGTTGGTTGCGCCCATAATACAAATTAAATCAAATATATACGCAACAAAGAAATTAAACTTTACATCAGCATATCTTTTATAAGAAAAATCTCAGAGTTCTAATAAACATATTAGTTTTCATGGCTTCTCCAAAGATAGTCATCTAATTACAATAATGAATAACACAAATACATAAACAAAATAATTGTGAACTTATCTTTTTGGACCAGGCTGTACCTTTTATTTCTTCAAAACTGCATACGATTGCTATATTGCGCCCTTGAGCTCTGTCATTTCATCTCTACACGTCGCTGACTGCTTCCAGGACCGTTGAGGATGCGGTTCTTACAACTTTTTAGTTAAATGTTGTTAAATCCAATGAAACACTTCAATGCTTTTGTATAAGTATATCAAGCAAAACAGGTAAGTAGCTTTATTATAATCCATTAAAAAAATTGCTTCATATAAATTATGAATCGATTTATTTTCTAGGAACACTGCTAGTAAATTAAACAGTTTGCTTTTTCTATTAGTATTTTCGTAAATTGTAGGTAGTCCAAGGTGCTGAATCCTTTTTTAAATCCTGCCTGCTTACGAGGCTAGTAGCTGTCAAATTTGTTCACGAGTCTTTGTATTATGATTTTTGCGAATGTTTTGTAAAGACCTGATAGCAGGCTAATGTGTCTATAATTTGATAGCTTATGTTTACCATCACAATATCTAAACTAATAGAATTAAAATAGTAAGAGTAATATACACATTCTATAGGGAATTGTATACATCCAAAATTCCAGAACAACACGCACTGGGAAGACCACAAGAAGTGATGAACATAAATTCGGAGGTATGTTGGATACAAAACAGATACCAAAACAAAAAAGACCTATTAAACCTACGAAAGGAATGGTTAGAGCTGGGCGATATACCACATAAATGGAAAAATCTATAAACATTATTATATGAACAAACAGACAATGATAGATCGGTAGCAATACTATTACAGACGTATAAATTATTTTCACAAATTATTACAACACGCTTCACAAAAAATTAAACGATTACGAAACAAGCAGGATTCAGAAAATGGTACAACACTGAAGATCATCTGTAAACACTAAAATCATTAATAGGAAAAACAAACAAGAGAATACTATACGCTCCTGTGTTTACCATTTATTATTTATTTACCATTATTATTATAGAAAAGCTTCTGACACAATAGAACAATGGTTAGTACTTTAAACATTAAGAAAGTGTAGAATAGATTACTGATATTCTATACGTATACAAAAATATATCAAAATGCAACAATGACTGTGAAAAAGCACGAAGATACAGACCCAATAGCAATAAGAAGGGTAGTAAAACAAGGGGACACTGTGTCATCTAAACTGTTCACACAAGCCTTGAAAAAATGTATTCAAACAACTGGAATGGATAAATAAATCTAAGATTATATACCAACGGATAATATATCAGTAATTTCAGTGATGCAATGAATGAACTACAATTAATGTCAACAGAAATTGGGTTAGAAATAAATTAATAAAAAACGAAACTTGTAACGAATGAAAAAATGCAGGATAATATAGAGATAGAGGGCCAACTAATCGAAGAAACAAACAACCATATTTACATGGGACATTAGACAATTGGTATAGAAAACTAAAATCAAATAAAAAATAGAAAAATAAATAAAACTGTGTTGGTAGGCGTTTGAAAAACTACACTTTGTGTGTATACATGTCATTCCATTCCATCTAAGAAAGAAAGCTTTTGGTACAAGTGTCCTGCATGTCTTTACATACAGGGTGTCCCATAATTCGCGATAAAACGCCTCGTAGCGCTATTCAGCAAAGCACGAGAAGTAGCGGAAACTGTGTAATATGCATATTGTATGCTCTACGGAAAATATGTTTGCAGTTACAATGGAAAAGTATTATTAAAAAACATCTACTACATAATTATTATTATCTAGGTTAGTCCACGATTTTAACAACACAAATCAACTGTTAAATAACTCATTTCCACACCACCATGAGTCAGTGTTACCGGCACATTTTTTAATGTAGTATCTCCAATAGGAACAGCACTGTCAAGTTATATAGTTAAATAGAAATTATGTACTGTCAGCCTTGCTTAGTTTTGCATTCATACCACATCTAAATCTTGTGTTTTCAACAATATCTTTGGATGAAAAATCTGTAAAATGAACTACTTCAGAAATCATTTATATTGTTAAGTTTATTGATGGAGTACTACCTTCTTCGATAACATCTATTAGTTTAACTTTGTTGTTGAAGATACACAGTATTTGAACAACGATTAGCTTGCAAAAAATATATACGAGGCATTTTCAACTGAAACCCATCTTTGATCAACTTAGCCTTGAAAACGAATGCAATAATTCAAATGACGTTTGTTAACGTTAGTAGTGTTTGTAAGCAACACATTAGCAAGTTTCTGGCGTTTGATTTGATCCTGACTTTTAAAACTTCGATTTTGAAATGGCGTTTGTTGTTGAAAATCCGTCCAAGTTTGATCAGCGTGCGGTGCTACAATTTTTATGCGTCGAGGGTGTGCAGCCATTGCAGATTCATTCGCAAATGCGAACAGTGTATGGAAGTACACGTATTGCGTACCCAACTGTGAAGGAATGGTGCAGAAAATTTAAGAATGGAAAAGGGGGAAAACGGGACTATGAATGAGCTGCGTCCAGGTGCACGGTGTACTTCATTAACAGAAAGCAAGAGTGCATGTGTGGAAGGCCTTATTAGAGGAAATCGTCGAATTTCAATTAGAGAAATTTCAGAAATTGTTGGTGCGAGTGTAGGATCTGTCCATAGTATTGGTCGTAGTCTGGGTTACAGCAAAGTTTGTGAATGGGATTATCTCTGCGACACCTCACAGACTATAGGCAAAATAGTAATGACTTTCTTCTGCCAACAGTTGCCGGTAACGAAACTTGGTTACTATTACCATTACTACGAGCCATTTAGTAAGTTATCGTCGATGCAGTGGAAACATTCCAGTTCACCACCACCGAATAAGTTTAAAGCACAACCTTCTGCAGGCAAGGTGATGTTAACTTTTTTTTCGACCACGAAGGACCCTTGTTGATAGAGTTGAAGGAACCTGGAGTAAATGTGAATGCCGCCTTACGATTTCCATATTTTTGAACCGCTGAAAAAGGCCTTAAAATGTCTGACGCAGAAGTACAGTTAGCTTTGGAAAACTTCAATCAGCAGCCACAAGAATTCTATGAGCAGGGTATACGTCGGTTAGTAAAACAATGGGATAGGTGCCTTAACTGTGGCGGTAATTATTTGTAATGAAATAATTGAATAAATTTTTTATAAAGTAAAGGTGTGTTTCAATTGAACACACCTCGTATTTTAGCTGTTTGTATTCAGTATGCACTGCTGAACAACGCTACGAGGTATTTTATCTCAAGATATGGTATGGCTATCTCAATCTATCAATTGCCAAAGATTTAAAAATACTAGAAATGTTGTAAACCAGGTCAACGTTGTGTAAATTATTTGAAGTATTATTATTTTATTCAGTGTAGCAAACCCTAAATAAACAATGGAACAATCTACATACAAACCAAACGAAAACCTTAAAATTATTCGTTATAATAAAAATATACCCACGCAAACACTAGCCCGTCCAAATAGTTATCGTGTGTAATATAAATATTTGAAACTGGCATGATAATGATTTAACATGTCAGGAAATCGTATTTCTAGTTTACTTGGCTGAGCACAACATTAACAGGAACTAATTATTCATAACAAACTTTACAGTCAGTTTGGGGTTTCGACATAAACAATAGATTAAATGGGTACTATGCTAAATGTTCTTAATTTAATTGTCAACTTCTTAATATTAATATGGAGGGCGTCATGAAATAGTTGATCAAAATCAGGGATGGCTTGTCATAAGGATGAAAAAAATTTTTTTTGTCAAAAGTCATCGACGGTATCAGGAGAAACAACCGAAAACTTCGCATCATTCTTCATCATGACAATGCCAGCTCTCAAACAGCACGTCAAACAATTGATTATTTGAAGGACAAAAACATCGAAGTAATGTCTCATTGCCCGTATTTAGCTGATTTATCGCCTAATGACTTCTTTATGTTCCCTAATGTCTAACAAAAAAATGCGTGAACAGCGATCACCTCACGAAGTTGTTGAAGCCTTCAAAAACCATGTTTTTGAGATACCAACTTCAGAGTGGAAAAATGTTTCGAGAATTGGTTTAAACGCATGCAAACGTGAATAAATCTTAAAGGCGAATGTTTTGAAACACAATAAACAGTTTGTTCCAAAAAATTTTTCTTCTTTCCTAGTTTTTGTAAACATTTTGTAAGATGTGTCTCTGATATGAGACATATATCTATTTTTTGCATATCCAGGAATACGTCTAGCTAGTTTTGATGTTGCCGAATACCATTGACACAGCTGCTCTAATGTCTTCTGTGTCCATTACTGTTTTTTTAAGTAGTAGGCTTTATTACCATTTTCTTCTCTCAGAGATTGATTTTAGCATTTTCTTGCTGCTTGAACTTTTTTCCCTGATGTTCACATTTTAATATTAGGCTTGTAGTAAATGGTTTGTTAAAAGTTCTGTTTTCTGTAAATTGTCCTCCAGTTCTTTCGTATTTGGTAGTGCTGGGAATGCTTTTGGGTCCCATCTACAAAGTGGTGTGTTTTCCTTTCTGTTAAGTTGGTTTGGTTGCTTCGTTTCTTATCTTTTGCATCCTTTTTGCCACTTCGCATCCTCTGTAGTTGCCTGGGTGGGCTTTACCGTAGTTTGCACATTTTGGTTTGCTGTTTTCATTCATTTTGCGCTCTTTTGTATAGTGTTTTCCAGCACATTTAACGCATTTTGATTTCCTGTTGCAGAATCTTTGGGCATGTCCGTAAGTTTGGCACTTCTTGCATTGGGAGAGTAGTTTTCTTAAAAGTTTTATTTCAACCTCCATGCATAGTATCCCTTTCATATCGTATATTTTTTAATGTATTCGTCGTTTTTGAAGTTTAGCGTAAACAGCGAAAGACGGTTTCTCTACTTTCTCTGTAGAATATTAACAGTTTCTATTATTTTATATCCTTGACGATCTTCGCCGATATTTTCCGGAGCGCATGACGAGTGCAGCTTCCTCGCCATGACTTATGTTTTTTGTTTGTTGAAATGTAAACTTTTCTTACTTTCATTCGCATTGTATATCATCATAATCTTTAATTTGACTGAAAGCAATGGGTGGCCGTTTCGGTATTTATTCTGAGTTTTCTTTTTGTTGCTGTTTGGCTTCTTACTGTTGTTGAGGTGACATTTCCGGTGATTCTATTTTTTTGTTCTTTTTCGTTTCCTTTGTCACTCATTTCGTTCGTCTGATGAATTCTTCTTCGTGCAATATTCATTACTTGTTGTTGGAGTTTTTGTGTCAACTGTGCACTTGAGGCTAATTTTTGTTCATTTCCCTTGTTTATGCCGTTTGTATTTCTGTTATTTGTAGCTTTAATAGGAAAAGGTTTGTCTGTAATTCAATCCTTGCATTTTTCTCTTGTTGACATGCATTATACAACATAATTTCATTTGGAGTTAATTTGAATTTTTTCTTGTTTGCTTTCTTATCCCATTGCATAAGTGGCTTTGGGGTCCTTCGTATTATAATCTTCGACACCTAACGCCGGTATATAGATTCTCGCTGCGTTTGCATCCCTGTTTTCCATAACACTGTTACAGTTTACCACGACACGGTCGAACACGGTATTTCTCTTCGATACTCAAACAGCTACTTATACTTACCATTAAGTGAAATTCAGAATATTTCCCATCAGTCTACCGAATTTCTATTTGAAAAGTCATTATGTGACATCGATCTTTGTGAAGCAACTTGTATAAAGCAGTAATTCAATATCAGCTTGTTTAAAGACTTTTACAAACAGTAAATAGAATAAACTTACACACCGGATAAACTGCGATTATAGGAAATTGGAAACAAAGTAAACAGTTATGGGGTTTTCATTTTTTTTCTAATGAATGGTCCTATATGAAATGTTTAGCTTTATAAGCGCTTAGTACTTTAGCAGCGACTAATTGCGACGTTCTCAAAGCGACCCTTTAAGACTAAATTGTTACATGACGGAAACAGGAAATGAACTCCAGATAAATTACGAGAGTGGACTGTATCGCTGAAAGCTTTTTTAAGTGATGTATAGCCTGAAAGACAACGTGCCATTGTTAACTAGTACAGCGATCGTTTAGTCCAATCCACTAATATGTCGCTCCATTATGTTTAAATAAACAATTTATCATTTCGTTGCAATACCACCAGCTGTAGCAATTAAATAATCTCCTAAATAAAAAATGAGCATAACAGTTAGCATGTGCACATTTACGAGTCCAATTTATTAATTCATGCCCGGTCTAGTTGTTATAATTCAGAAGTTGTCTATACGTTCTCCAACTGTAAGTAACAAGCCAGTCTGTAAAATCACATTTCTGTAGACACGTGACCATGAAGTTGTAAGGTCGAGATTCGATATTTATTAGAAAACTTCTTTAAAATGACTTTATACCGGGTGTTAAAAACACGCCCGAAACTGCTTTTATACAGAATTACATGAGTCGGTAAGTTAAGAGTCCTTTAATTCTTGAAACAGCAGATTTCCTCAGCGTTGTTTCGGATCTGGTGGACCATTTGCATGGCCTCCTAACTCCCCCGATTTAACACCGTTGGATTTGTATTTATGGAGAAACTTAAAAAATATTGTTTATGAACAAATCGTAGAATCCAAAATCGAGTACTGGCAGCGTATTCAAGACGCAAGACACATATTTGAAACACTTCAAATTAATTTGAAAGAGTACGACGGAACAGAACAGCCTGTATATCTTTATTCTCGAATCTATTTTTCGTGTATAATTTTGTAGGTTCGTTAGGTGAACTTTTTTGTATAGTAAAGTAAGGGGTTCATTTTCCCGCTGCTTTGGAATATCTCCTCTCTGCAGGCATTAGTAATATAAAAGTGACTGCTCTCATAATAATATGGTTTTCTGATTTAAATCGACAACTAAACTTGTTCAATACATACGAATACATACGGACTGTTATTAGTGCACTGTGTAGAGTAAGAAAACAGTTGAGATATGTGGAAGGCGTATGGAATTAATATATACCATAATATGTACACATATCATCCAGTGTGGTGAAAAAATTCGGGGTTATTTCACGACCTAAATACAGAAAAAATTGAGCTGGCTCAAAAAATAATCCCTACAGAGGTACAGCTAATTTTTAGTTTCAGCAAATTACTGTAAATTTAGTATTCGTAAAATTATAGCATATCATGTAAATATATATATAGCGCCGTAGTTTAATATTTAGTTTGCTGGGTAACAATAGCAATTTTGTTTAATGTTTCAAAATGAATGAAATTATTCTGTACTTCCATGCGTATTAAAACTTTTAGTCCGTATGTTCTGGGAGCATTTTATAAAATAGTCAAAATTGGTAGCTCATATTTTGATTTTATATTGCTGAGCTTAGAATTTTAAAAAATTGTAAAAATCTCGATGATAACTGTTAAAATTTCTTATATATTACAGTTTCACATAGAAAGCGCGCATAGAATTTGACGGATATACGTGCGAGGCGCAAAGTCAGCTGAAACTTTCATAATCTCAAATCTGTCACAACAAAGACTGTACTATTCGCTAGTAGGAAATTATGCATTAAATCCGAATTAGGGGCTACCTTAATTTAACTTCCTCGCGTTAGAGCTTTAATTTTGCATATGAGAAAATTAATGCTAAATCACTATATTACGGCGTTCGTTTATAATTTGCTAAACTACGAAGATTAAGATTAACAGCACCCGCCGTAGTAATTGCTGCTTAAATAAAATTTTTACCAAAACTATATAATGAACGTTTGAATTCTTTTATGAGCGAAATGCATAATACGAGTCGTTAAATATTGTCAGAAGCCCCTAACCTACTTTTTATTCCAGCCTCATTAGTTGTAACTAAGTCACAAACTTTTTCAATTTATCTTTCCAAGTTTTACATAATTTCCCGTTTCATTTAATGCTGGAAGTAAAGCATCAAAGAAAAACTCAAAACGACGTCTGTAATAAGAACTGGTTAAATTATAATGCGAATTTATAATACGTCAAGAAAAACTTCCTTTAATTTATAAAATTTCATTTCAATTTTAAATATCTCGTATATACCTGGACAGAGACGCTTTAATATGCGACTTTGTATGCTATTTACCATATCTTTTAATAGAGTGATTTTAATGATTTCTTGTGTCTTTTGCATATTTTAATAGTAACGCAAGTGTTAAATATCTACATCTAGTAATAAGATCATGCAAAGTTTTGAATTTAAAATTTTGATGGAAAAACACTTCATATACCCAACACCTGGTCTTTAAAATATGGTTGTTTGGAACACTGAATGGATTAAATAGAATTATAAAATGAAATTATTAAGTCCTTTAATAGAACGAAATTGCTTTATTAGCAACTTTCTTAAGTAATAATTGAAATATGTAAATTTTAAGTACATTTATAAAGTTTGAGAGGTCTGGGGCAAAATCTATAGGAATATAGAGAGCAATGGAGCTTGGGTATCGGAAGACAACGGAGATCTTTATAACCCGATTTAAATATGTATATATTTTAATAATGTATATATTGCTATGTAACTTGTCTATAAAATAATTAACTAAATAAATTTGTTATGTGATTTTAAAATTTGCCGCACACTTAGTAATTCCGTAATTTCATTTGCCGCTTCGTAGTAATTAATATCGCTGTTCTAATTAAATTCTTACTTTGGATTACTATTTTCGCTATTTTGTTTTGACTTGAAAATTTAGTTAACGTGGTTTTAATCAAGGTCTTGTTATGGGTTGCCGTTTCGGTATTTTGTTTTTGTCTTTCGAAGCTCAAGATATGACAATAGTTCTTTGTGTTAAAATCTGCAAGCTTTTGTTTTTCTCTCGCGCTTGACCTCTATTTGT
>JABXWE010029370.1:0-30737 GCA_014611495.1 Limonius californicus | reverse complement strand
AACTAGAACGGCTACAAATTGTTTTACATCTACATTGAAACATCCTTACAGTAAACAAGTGGCTTTAAAGACTTTGAACAAATAATTGTTTTGAGTAAAATAGAACTAGAACGGCTACAAATTGTTTTACATCTACATTGAAACATCCTTACAGTAAACAAGTGGCTTTAAAGACTTTGAACAAATAATTGTTTTGAGTAAAATAGAACTAGAACGGCTACAAATTGTTTTACATCTACATTGAAACATCCTTACAGTAAACAAGTGGCTTTAAAGACTTTGAACAAATAATTGTTTTGAGTAAAATAGAACTAGAACGGCTACAAATTGTTTTACATCTACATTGAAACATCCTTACAGTAAACAAGTGGCTTTAAAGACTTTGAACAAATAATTGTTTTGAGTAAAATAGAACTAGAACGGCTACAAATTGTTTTACATCTACATTGAAACATCCTTACAGTAAACAAGTGGCTTTAAAGACTTTGAACAAATAATTGTTTTGAGTAAAATAGAACTAGAACGGCTACAAATTGTTTTACATCTACATTGAAACATCCTTACAGTAAACAAGTGGCTTTAAAGACTTTGAACAAATAATTGTTTTGAGTAAAATAGAACTAGAACGGCTACAAATTGTTTTACATCTACATGGAAACATCCTTACAGTAACCAAGCGGCTTTGAAGACTTTGAACAAATAATTGTTTTGAGTAAAATAGAACTAGAACGGTTACAAATTGCTTCACACTTACTTTGAAATATACTTACAAGTTGCCACGGTTTTAAATCTTAGAAGTAATAATTGTTTTTTTTATAAAATACAACTAGAACGGGAGGTTTAAAGACTATAAATAATAACTTTTGAGAAAATAGAACTACAACGGCTACCAATTGTTTTACATCTATACTGAAACCTTCTTACAGTAAACAAGCGGTTTTAAAGACTTTGAAGAAATAATTGTTTTGCGTAAAATAGAACTACAACGGCTACAAATTGTTTTACATCTACATTAATACATCCTTACAGTAACACATCCTTACAGTAACCAAGCGTCTTTAAAGACTTTGAAGAAATAATTGTTTCGGGTAAAATAGAACTAGAACGGCTACAAATTGTTTTACATCTACATTGAGACATCCTTACAGTAACCAAGCGGCTTTGAAGACTTTGAAGAAATAACTGTTTTGCGTAAAATAGAACTAGAACGGCTACAAATTGTTTTACATCTACATTGAAACATCCTTACAGTAACCAAGCGGCTTTGAAGACTTTGAACAAATAATTGTTTTGAGTAAAATGGAACTAGAACGGCTACAAATTGTTTTACATCTACATGGAAACATCCTTACAGTAACCAAGCGGCTTTGAAGACTTTGAACAAATAATTGTTTTGAGTAAAATAGAACTAGACCGGCTACAGATTGCTTCACACTTACTTTGAAATATACTTACAAGTTGCCACGGTTTTAAATCTTAGAAGTAATAATTTTTTTTTTGTAAAATAGAACTAGAATGGGAGGTTTAAAGACTATAAATAATAACTTTTGAGAAAATAGAACTACAACGGCTACAAATTGTTTTACATCTGTACTGAAACCTTCTTGCAGTAAACAAGCGGTTTTAAAGACTTTGAAGAAATAATTGTTTCGGGTAAAATAGAACTAGAACGGCTACAAATTGATTTACATCTACATTGAAACATCCGTACAGTAACCAAGCGGCAAAGACTTTGAACAAATAATTGTTTTGATTAAAATAGAGCTAGAACGGCTACAAATTGCTTCACACTTACTCTGAAATATACTTACAAGTTACCACGCGGTTTTAAAAACTTAGAGGTAATAATTGTATTTTTTTTGTAAAATAGAACTAGAACGGCAGTTTTAAAGACTATAAATAATAACTTTTGAGTAAAATAGAACTACAACGGCTATAAATTGTTTTACATCTACATTGAAACATCCTTACAGTAACCAAACGGCTTTAAAGACTCATCAAATAATTGTTTTGAGTAAAATAGAATTACGTCTAGAAAATGTTTTACATCTACATTGAAACATCCTTACAGTAAACAAGCGGCTTTAAAGACTTTGAAGAAATAATTGTTTTGAGTAAAATAGAACTAGAACTGCTACAAGTTGTTTTAATTCTACATTGAAACATGCTTACAGTAACCAAGCGGCTTTAAAGACTTTGAACAAATATGAGTAAAATAGAACTACAACGGCTACACATTGTTTTATATCTACATTGAAACATCCTTAAAGTAACCAAGCGGCTTTAAAGACTTTGAACACATAATTGTTTTGAGTAAAATAGAACTAGAACGGCTACAAATTGTTTTGAGTAAAGTAGAACTAGAACGGCTACAAATTGCTGCACACCTGCCCTGAAGTATACTGAAAATAAGCAAGCGATTTTAAAAACTTAGACCTAATAATTGTTTTGAGTAAAATAGAACTAGAACGGTTACAAATTGCTAGATACCTCCGTAGAAATATGCTTACAGCAACCGAGCAGTTTTAAAAACAAAAATAATAACTTTTGAATAAAGCAGAACTAGAACGGCTACAAATTGATCTATACCGGATAACAAGCAAATCATGTGCATCTCAGATTTTTCCATTTTTAAATTGTTAAATGTTAATATTTGAACTGATTTTAACACAATACTCAAACTACAATGTTATTATTTTATGGTGGAATGGCGGATTCAGTTTGTGGATTCTATTAGGTACAGATTTTAATTCTCTTAAATCTCTTAAGATTTTCTTAAATAGTTCTTAGATATTTTCATTATTAAAGCGCATCGCTCTAGCATTTAGGTATATTAAATTTAAATATTTAGAAAATTTAACAAACTTATAATATTCCTAATTTGAACTTCCTTATCCATACAGGAAGTGTTCATGGGATAACAGTTCTTTTAGCTAAACAGTTAGCTTAAAACCTAGCAAAATTGCAGTTTTCGCTTGCTTTCTCTTAATCGTACAATCTAGGCAAAGAATTAGCCATTTATGGTATTGAATAAGAACATAAAAATGCCTTTTAAACTTCATATCGATAAAACCGCAACAATAAAGCGTTTCCCCTTTATCTTGCAGCGGGCAAACGAAGGCTGGAAATTGAACTTAGCTTTCAATCATTGTACAAAGTCGATATTGGCCAATTTATTAGCAACTCGCAGCATTAATTGGCTCGTTATTAATTTAAAACGGTAAATCGATTGTGAAAGATAGAGCCAGACAATTTTCCGATGGAGTCGTCGAGTTTAATTCCGCTCTCATAAAGCAACAGCCAAACATCAAAGAAATGTAAATTTCAGGAAGAAAAAATAATGGAAGTTTAATAACGTAATTTCGAACAGGCTGCTGCTTACTTTCGACATCAAAGTAATCTGCGAGTTCTTGTTAACACTTTTGTGTTTTTATTGGAGGCGTTTGTATCTTCAATTTTATAAGGTTTTAGCGACCGCGTTTTTATTGTGAAATGGAAACGTAATCGGGCCAAAACCGCCAGTTTTCTGAAAAAATCATACAAAAACCATTCAGGTATCAAATAACGCTGATATGTAGCGAAATCGAAAAATATGAGACCGCTAGGAATTTTATAAGAAAACGCATGAACTGACACTGATGAATCATAAATGAAAATGTTCACTGAACTGAATTTTATTTAAAAGGTTACTCAAACGAGAATGACAACCTTAAAATTGCACTTGTGATTGCTTTCGTTTTGCGCTTTCTCTCCAAAAAATAATTGCTGGAGCCTCGAGATGGTCGAAGATGCCCCAATCTTTGTTTGAAAATTAAAATAATGCCCCGCGTGTACAAACCAGCATTCCATCATGAAGTCTGAGGTCGCAATTCGCTCGAATAACAGCACAGCAACTGCTGATGAAAACAAAACTAAAATAAGTCCTTACATATCTATCCAATCATCTACTTTGATTGCGTTATTATAGAAGGTTATTACAGAGTTTTCCTCACGACCAGAGACGTATCGTATAAATAGAAATACAATTGCAAATAATTCATCTAATACTCCGGACACTCCAGGCCATCTCATTTTCCTTTGTTAATAAGTTGCGGAACTCATGCACGTACACAAAGTAATTTAGTGCGAGAGCAGTTGTTTTGTCGGTAATGGAAAATAAAGCAGCAACGGTGCCGTTTGCCCAGCAATAATAGAGCTGTTTTGCTCGTATAACGGAAAACAAAATCGGTTTCGTTATGACCCGGAGCAACCAGGCCACAATAACAAAGATGTGTTAATTTAAAACCGCTTTTTTCCTACCATTGAAACGGAAATATGGCTGATGTGGGTGGGAATACCTCATGGGTGTAAATACCCCATCATCAAGCACAGTTATCACATGTGGTACAACATTTTGAAGGCAATTTTTGTCAAAAGTTATAAAAGACCCCCGTGCTGTGTACTCGGGCAATTTCCTAAGATGAAACAGGCGTAAATTTTCTAATTTTGTCATAATAATATATGTATTTGCTATAGAGAAAATATACAAACAAAAATCGACTTCCAGAAGTGCTGAATTCTCTCAACAACAGCTACTGTCCTATACATAGCTAGCGGAGATCTACAGCTTAACGTGGGATTGGAATACGGAAGTTCAGTGCGGTTTATTTCCTGAAACATCTCAGATGTTTAAAGTAAATTCTTAACCCATTAACTCTAAAAAAAGAGTCTACAAATATAGGCAACACAATCAACATTTAGGTAATTCCGGTGGTTGTCCTAATGCCTTCTAACAGAGCAAACCGGCTTCGGAAATATCCGCCGACTAGATCCAAAATCTAACCTAGATTTTCATTCTTGTAATTATTTTCAGTTATTATCTGTAGGTAATCATTCTAGACAGAAAAAATATCTTTAGTATTTCTTCTCTTTGTGGTCAGCTCAGGTATTTAAATTGAAGCCTTAAACCACAACTCTTAAAAAATCTACAAATATATATACTTAACTAATGCGGATTGTTGTCGTAATGAAGCAAACCGCTTTGCGAAATATGCGCCTACTAGATCTAACTTAGATCATCATTCATACAGATAATTTCATTTATTATCTGTAATCATACAATATAAAAAAGTATTTATTTAGTATTTCTTCTTTTTTTCTGGTCTCCAAACTACAAAAGCTTAGTACACTCTATTTCCCGAGACATTTTTAAAGTGATGCCTTAAACCTATCGAAGAGAACCTATAAATATAGGCAACACAGCCAACACCTAAGTAACGCTGGTGATTGTCCTAATGCCGTCTGACGGAGCAAATCGAGTTGTGTGATATCAGCCGAATACATATAAGATCTAACCTAGATCTGCACTCATGTAATTATTTTCAATTATTATCTGTAGTCATTCTAGATAGAAAAGCGTACCATTACTATTTCTCCTTCTTTATGGTTTCCAAATCACAGCAGTTTTGTGCACTTCATTTTATAAGATATCTCTGATATTTACCGAAGCCTTAAAATACCAGTTCTAAAAAAATTAAGAAATGTAGGTAACACAACCAACACTTAAGTAAGGTTGGTGGTTGTCCTAATGGCTTCTCACAGAGTAAACCAATTTGTGATATATCCGCCAACTAGATCCAAGATCTACCCTAGATCTTCACTCATGTAATTATTTTCAATTATTATCTGTAATCATTCTAGATAGAAAAGCGTACAAATCACAGCAGTTTTGTGCACTTCATATTACAAGGTATTTCGGATATTTATACTGAAGCCTTAAAATACCAGTTCTAAAAAAAATTAATAAATGTAGGCACTTAAGTAACGCTGGTGATTGTCGTAAAGCCTTCTAACCGATTAAAACCGAATTCACTGAAAGTCTATAGCGACAATAGTGGACAAGTATTTTTTCTTTTTCTAAGAAAAAGTTCGTAAAATTACCATATCTTTAAACTATTGAATTTAAACAAGCGGCTTTGAAGACTTAGAACAAATAATTGTTTTGAGTAAAATAGAACTAGAACAGCTACAAATTGCTTCACACTTACTCTGAAATATACTTACAAGTTACCACGCGGTTTTAAAAACTTAGAAGTAATAATTGTTTTTTTTTTGTAAAATAGAACTAGAACGGTAGTTTTAAAGACTATAAACAATAACTTTTGAGTAAAATAGAACTACAACGGCTAAAAATTGTTTTACATCTACATTGAAACATCCTTACAGTCACATAAGTTTTGTGCACTTCATTTTGCAAGACATTTCAGGTATTTAAATTAAAGCCTTAGAACACCAACTATCAAACATAATCTACGAAAATAGGCAACAAAACCAACACCTGGCGATTGTCGTAATGCCTTCTAACGGAGTAAACCGATAATAGCGTACCATTAGTATTTCTCCTTCTTTATGGCGTCCGAATTACATAAGTTGTGTGCCCTTCATTTTCTAAGACATCTCAAATATTTAATTTGAAGCCTTAGAACACCAACTATTAAAAATAATCTATGAATATAGGCAACACAACCAACACCTAACTAACACTGGTTATTGTCGTAATGCCTTCTAATGGAGCAAACCGATTATAGCATACCATTAGTATTTCTTCTTCTTTATGGTCTCCAAATCATGGAAGTTTTGGGCGCTTCATTTTGCAAGACATCTAAGATATTTAAATTGAAGCCTTAAAACACCAGCTCTCAAAAAAATCAACAAATATAGGCAACACAACCAACAATTCAAGATCTAACGTAGATCTTCACTCATTTAACCATTTTCAGTTATTATTTGAAATTATTAAAAATAGAAAAGTGTATATTTAGTATGTCTGCTCGTTTTTGATCTGTAAACCACAGAAGCTTAGTGTACTCTATTTCCCGAGACATATTAGGTACTGAAAGTGAAACCTTAAAAGCACCGACTACCAAAAATAATCTACGAATATAGGCAACACAACCAACACCTAAGTAACGCTGGTGATTGTCCTAGTGCCGTCTGACGGAGCAAACTTGTGTAATATGTATAACTATTTCGGAAATATTTTATTTAATTTTGCGTCTCTGTCGTGTTATAAATCTTCCTTCCCTGGAAAATGTATCTTTGCTCTGACCTTCTTGCTACTCTTAAAAGCTGAACAAAACGCTTGAAAATGTATTCTTGGAATACATGACTTCAAAAATATATCTCTGGTTTCAAACAACAAAAATTATTAAATATGCTACGTCAAAATTAATATTTTTTAACTTCAACCAACGCAATTATTTTTTAATTACCTAAAATACACCTAAAATTGTATAAGTGACTGACAAAAATGGTGTTCTTATTTTAAATCGAAAAGCTTGTAAAATAACATTTATTAAAACAAAATAATTCCGTTATAAATACTATAATATAACACACAGGGGTTAAGATATAAAAATTCTAAAAAAGCTCAAGTAAACGAGGATATGGACTGCAATTCCATTGAGACCTACACCGTCCATATCCTGATAATGGTAATAAATAAGTATTATTACGAGTCTAATGGCGTAAATTCCACTAGAATTCCGGTAGAAGTTATGGAGTTGCAATCTAGAAAACTGGAGTTCAAATCCCCCCGGGGGTTAATTTTTTGAACTTTGTGCTTATTTAAACACCTATTAACATTTTATCACCGTACTGTTAAAGCAAATCATAATAATAAGGCATTGGCACCATTCCCAGTGGAATCCCGACTTAAAAATGCTTGTTTATGCCCATTAATGTAGAGTCAGGTGTATTTCATCCCCTAAAAATTTAATTCGTTTCAGGAAATAACTACACAAAATTGAGATGTCTTTTAGGTTTAGTACTCGGTATATTTGTCAACCAAACATAGAAATGAAGATATATTAGTTTATATTATAAGCGAGTGAGATTTATGAGACGCGAACAGGAACAAGAATGGTATTTCACGCTTCAAAATTCAAACTCGTGCGATTTTCACAGGAGCAATCATTAGTTTACTTTTATAACCTATTAATGCGTCTTTCCATGTCCTAATTATACGGTTTTTTACAACACTTAAGCCGCAAATTTTAAAAATTCCCAGGAAGGGTGAATATCACTATCGATTATTTACTTTTTTCGTCTGGCACTGTAATCATAAACATACAAAATATGAGGCTTATTCGGAAATTAACAGCCGATCGCCCGTAAAACAAAAATAAAGTTAAAAAAATTTTTGCTTAAATCTTAGATAAGACATTCCTAAACTATTTTTCTACATAGCCACTATTCGAATTTAAACAGTTATCATATCGTGGTACACATTTCTGTATACCTTCCTCATAGAAGGTTGCCACCTTTGAGGAAATCCAATATGGTACTGTCGTTTTGAGGTCCACGTTATCGAGCAAACGGTCGCGTTTTCCTAAAAATTCTTAAGATAGAGAAGGAAATGTACCAGAAACCATGCGCGTTCGGTTCTCGAACGGTCGCATCCACTTTTTGGCTTTAGAGAAACTCTCATGCTTCCACTGCATTAATTGTTGCTGGTTTTCAACATTGTGTGCGAAATCCAAATCTCGTTGCAGTCACAATTGATTGAGGTACTCATCGCCATCAATTTAGTAGTGATGCACATAGGCCAGTGCAGGTGTCATTCGCTAATGTTCGTGAACATCCATCAACATCTTTAGCAGTCATCTCGCACAATTAATGTGGTTCTGTAGCCCATTCGTGACAATTTCGTAGAGTATCGTACGTGAAATTTGAGAAAATTTGCCGGCCATTTCCGAAATCATAAAAACCAATCACTTTTTCCACAAGCTCGTTGTTCACAACAAAAGGTCTCCCGCTTCGTTCCTCATCATGCAAGTTTGTTCGGCCATTTCTTAAATCTCTTATATCACCTTTCCTTCGCTCAAGATGCCTGGGCCTTAAACCTCGCATATTTTACGGTAAATTTCGGGAATGTTTTCGTTTATTGGAAGGAGAAAACGAATTACGAATCACACTTTGCAGGATTTTCAGTCGTACTATTCTTACGTACGAATTAGAAATTATTATATCGTGCGTTTTTTTAACTTTACGTTGAAGAAGGTGCCGAAAAGAAGTTCATTGTGAACGTACCACACTTCAGCTGTTTCAACCTAACCTCACTGTAAGCGTTTGTAGTCGTTTACTTGGATTACTTAGCTGTTTGTGGATTTTTAGCCTGCACTGCATTTGAAAAATCGGCCTTTTTCAAAACTGAATTGTGTATTCTGTTAGTGAAATGCGTATGTACAACACAGTTTGTTTTAATAGTTTTATCTAAAACAGAGTCTTCAAGTCATCAATTTCGTTATTTGTAACCTCTTGCGTTTGGAAATGCAACCTCTTCAAATAAAATGGTTTTGCTACAGGAACAAAATTTTCTCAACAAGTTCAAATATCATTAGTACCTCCACAAAATATTAAGAAAGATATTAACTACTGTACAACAATTATGCGAAGCTGATTATCCTCAGCGTGTCGAATATTGTCAGTGGTTCCTAAATATCCTCAATGACGACCTATTGGAGAAAACTTTTTTATACGAACTAGGCCTGGTTTTATTTAGATGAATACGTTAATTGGCAAAACTTGCGATTATTGAGTTCGGAGAAGTCTAATGTTATGGTAGACACCTTCTCATCCTCAAAAAATAGGAGTGTGGGCAGCTATTTCTAGGCGTAGAATAGTTGGATCATACTTTTTTAAGGTAAAAGACAACAGAGTTTATTCGTCGAAAAAATTTAAATGCAGGTAAACATCGAGAAGAGGTTTTACGAACTCAGATTTCGCATTTTCCAAAAACCGTGACGTGAGAATTTTTCGACAAACGGGTTATTAGTTCGAGGGTGCCTAGATGAACGGGGTGAACATTTCAATCATTTATTATAAATTCGTTGTTCATTGTAATGAATGATAATTAAGTTATTATCATTTGTTGAAAATTTATTGTTTATTAAAGCTATGTTTGCATTTGAATGCTTTCTTGTCAAATCTGTTTATAAAAGTAGGGTTAGGTACGTTTTGTTATATGTTCACAATGAACTTTTCAGCGTCTGCTGTGAATTCAAATTCAAAAAACACACGACACAATTGAATACAATGACAGAATCCTGGTAAAGTGACGTGTGGCTAGCTCATCAGCTACTAAAGCACCCCCACAATGCAGCAAATTGTCTACGGCCCACATTCGGCGGGAATATTTAATTGTCCCTCAGTTTCCGAATAAGCCTCGTATATGTACGTGTTTTTATATATTAAATCAACATGTGGAGATTATTATAGGGACCTGTTCCAAACTTTATAATCCCACTGTACAGCTCATAAGTTTTGAGTGGATACGCATAAGAAATATCCCATTAGCATACAACAAACAGAAATCAAAGGCCGTAGTAATTAAATTAGAGCATTTAAGTGCAAGAATGTATGCTTGCAACTACCATCACTAATTCCCTTCCCGAAGCAAATGTAATGATAATTTACAAACTTAAATTGCTTGTAATTAATTGCCTGATCCTTCAGAGCGCCTGGTTTAATGATAGAGTTCTAAAGCTACCACACAAACTTGTTTCCCGAATTTTATTCCGCTCGATACCGCATACACGGCAATTAATAAAGTTTCTACTTGAATTGGTTTGCTAACAAGCTATATGAACTATATGTTCAGGGAAACATTTTTTCTAGAAACAATAATTTACCGAGTAAACTTTGCGGTGGATAAACCTTGCTGTAGTATACTGAAATAATAATTTGAAGTTTATTTTTTAAATGCTGGCCGATGTTAAGGGAAACATAAAAATGAAAATTGTTATTCTGCTTGAAGAGAAATAGCTAGGGCTTTATGGAATAACATCAGATTGAAAATAGAGGTTTAAACTTTTCATACGCCATGTTTGGAAAAATTACAATTTATTATGAAATGTTAAGTAGATTACTGGTTGAAGTATATTTTTTAATTAAAAATTTAGAATGTTATACATTTTTATATAAATACAAGCATGTTTATGTAAATTTATATTTAAAGGAATATTTCATAGCTCTTTAGTATGAAATTATACATAAAGCATGCCCACGGTACGGTACGGAGATATTAATAATGTCTTAATTAAAAAATTAAAAATTTGGAGCCTGCTGTACTGTATACACTCTTTTTTAGGGATATGTAAGCAACATATGCAACAACACAAATACTGTACCTCAATTATTAGCGATAATTTTATGAAAACTGTACCTATTTTTAATCGATGAGTATGGCAAATTCATCTTACATAAAAACAAATTGCAAACATTCAATGTTTCATCATCTAGGAACAGAAACGTGATGAAACTCACTGAATTAAATCCAATTTAATTGTATGGAATAACAAAATCATGAATATTATATACGAATAGTTATGAATGGAAACAGAAATAAGAACGTGATGGAAGGTTTGGCCAAATGCCCAAAATAGCTACCTTTAGAAAATTAATATACACCCAATTTTACAGAAGTCATCGATTTTATACCAGGAGTGTTCAAATTTAAACAGGAATGTTTAAATTAAAACCCCCATCTGAAGACAATTTCAAAAGTTAAATTAATTAAAGGTTGGCTGCGACTCGTGTTAACATATCCATGGCAATTGCTTCGCTATAATATTATTTTGACATATACAGCTACGATGTCAAACAATTCCTTTTGATTGTAGCCCAGATCAGCGCCTAATAATAAAATTTTCTACGAACGAAGTCGTAAATTCCACTTAAATTCTTACAAGTTGCGAGAACAATGTCTTTTTAAACGTCGGGTGTTTGAATGGTCGAATCGTTTACAGACGGGAGGATTCGTGTAGAAAATGAGCTTCATGTACGATGAGCTGCAACTTCATGTAAGTGAAAATGAAGATAAAGTTATTGCCTTTATTCAGCAATAGTTTCCCAAAATTTACAAACTAGTGTCGGAAGTGTTAAACACATAATAAAAAACAAGCTAAAGTATCGCAAAGTGAGTGCCAGGTGGATTCCGCACTTGTTGACCGAAGAACACAAGTTGAATCGTTTGAAAATCCCTTCCTTTTTACTGCAGCGATATGAGAGGGAAGGCGATGAATTTTTGTATATTTAATTGCGATCACATTAAGTGCATAACTGCGTGCAGGTTTCGTTATTTAAAAGTGCATACAAAATCTGAAACGTACCTGCAGTAAATTAACTTGCAATTGACCATATCAACCATACATTTTCCTTTGCAAAAAGTAGACAATTTTTTCATTGGAAGTGTACGAAAAGTATTTCTGTTCTAATAAATTATTTTGTTTGCCCTTGTATTGTAAATAAATTCGTTTTGTTAAACGTTATAGTTAAACCAGCAGGTATAATAAATCTTGTTATTTTTTATAAGCACTTGTATGTAACAGTTTTTCTTTAAATGCAGTGGTTCAGATATTAGCCGTGCTGTCAACTAAATTATGTTTATGGTTATTGCCTTCTTAAGAATTGGGATTCGTTGATCGTAGAGAGGTACTGTTAAGTAGAATTGAAAATCAGGGCGGCCAGAAAATCGGAGTGTGGGTTCTTAGACAAGTGAAACATTGACGCGTTTAGGATAACTGTGTTACTTAGTTGTTTCATGCACTAAAATGGTCTACCTGTGTATTTGCTACACAGAAGGTGGTGTAGATGAGCTTTGTGCTGTGATAATTATTGCATGAAGCTGTAGATAATGCGTTTGCTTTTGATGATGTAGTACTGTTAGCAATTGTCTTGCGAACTCACCAAGGTGCTTAGGGGTTGTGCACCTGCGCAGGGTTCCATTTTAAGCTATTTAATGCTCAGCGAGTCGGTGCATCTGCGTGACCATCCGACATGACCTCGACCTGGTTGACCGAAATGGCAGCAACTGATCTGCATTACACTTTGCACTGTGTGGCCTGTGAAGGGCCTGTCTCTCTCTTTTTCTTGCGAGGCTCGTAGGGCGATTGGCGGAGGTCGTTTGGTAATCACAATGACATGGGGTGATCCACTACCCGGTGGTAACATTCGGTTGCCGGTAGCCGATACAGATTTGGTGTAGAAAATGCACCGCGAATGTGGTAATGTATCATTGTTTGTGTGTCCATGCTTTGCTGGTGTATGCTGAAATGGGGCCTGACTGTTTGTGTGTTTGCTTTACGAGTGCACCGCCTACATGTCTGAAGCTGTAAGATCCCGAGCTCCCAAAAATTTGGTCTTGATGATTACATATAACCGATTTTAAGACCGTATCGGTGTTGGTTGAGTTATTTATTAATTATTACTGTCAGTTTGGCTCCCGACCTATTTTTTGTTAAACGAGATTAATGATCGTTTCGAAGCGTAAGACGAATTTATACACAAGAAACACTGTGGCACCCAAAGTCGAGTGTCTTTTGGTATTTTTGGGTGCCACAATAGCAATGCGTATATGACTTGGGTGTCTCAATGACAATTTATATGTATAATATATATACATATACGAATATACGAATATATCGGTTGATGAATAACTATTGGAGCAATGCTCTCTGTAAATCGCATAAACTGTAATAAATCTGCATAAATTGTATTTTTTTCCTGACAACTCATATCATTGTAGGTATTATTTCAACGATTATTGTTTTATACAGCCGTGTGTAAACTTTAATGGCTATACAAGAAAAACATCTCACTAAATATTCAATGATTTTATGTAACGTCCCACCAAATTTCAAAATTAAAGCTGTAACGATTACGACAGAAAAGCTTGGTGCAATACGTCTGCATACAAATATGAACAAACGCTCTTACGTACGACATGCAGAATTACATAACTGATGTTCACTAACACGTACACGTACTTATGCAGTTTTGCATAACTTCCGTTAATTTACATAAACCTACTGAATGTTCTATAGACGTAGCGTTTACCACACCTAACACGATATTCAAAGCAAATTTACGAAGCTGCGTTTATAGCGAATTACATACGCGAAGCACTTCGCTTGCACTTCCTCAAACCTCGAAAATAATTGCGATTTAAATTTGCATTTCATACAAATCCCAGCCTTAACAGTTGTCCAAATCAGAATTATGTTTATAGTTATTGGGCTCTAAACCGGGATAGGGATAAAAGCGAATTGCACGATGACCGTAGACGAGGGTTACAGCTTTAAAATGGTAATTACCATTGGTGCTTGAAGTTTATTTATTGTTTACTACGAGTATATGGTTTTTCCTGTTAATACACTGCGGTCCTTTTACATTTAGAATCGTGGGGTATTTGTTCTGTTTACAGTGCTATCTCCCAAGGTATACATAATCTAAACAAGCCTTGATCTTGGCATGCAAGGGATAAGGGGAAAGTTTTGTTGCCCTAACAAATACGATATACTAAATACAAATAGTTGTTCGTCCCTAGGTACGTAGGCCCTGACCAGGTTCGAAAACATAACGGCCTAAATCAATTCGGACAGATCATTGTCTGCCAGTTTAGTGACAGGACAGACCTTACTTAATTATGCTGGGTGTTGCCTCTAAAGGACAACACGGTTTCAGCCGAAAATTAATCTTGATCTTGACAAATTATAATCTTTTTAGGTACCAAAAAACACGGTATGCAGAATTATAACCTAATTAGAAACATGTTGAAATATACAGCGTGTTGTATTTAAAATAAAAAAATGTAAGGACAGTTCCAGAGAAACTGGAAGCGCTACTAAATTGTGAGATTTTTTTCCAACAGTTATAACTTTTTACATTTTTGGTTTCTTCGGCGACTTCTCAAAGATTATTCTGATGAAATAAACTACAATGAAAGGTGGAAGAGCTATCTAAACCTATTAAGAAAATGTAAATCGATTGTCCCGGAAAATAGATTTGTAGGAGTTTCACATTCGCATTACTTGAAATTTACATATCTTGAATGGTAAGAACACAAAAGTGACATCTTAAAAGTGATCATTATTAAGACAGCAACTGCACCAGTTACAATATAAAATTGTTTGATTGTAATCCGGTAGTATACGCTCTTGATATTGTCCTGGGCAGACGAGATGGCATGGGAAAGCTGAAGTAAGGGGATTTTGCTTCTTAGAAGGAAACGTAAACAATAAACAAACTTGCAGTGTCTACTACCTCATTTGAATACATATTGTACTAATTAACCTACGCTTTAGTTATATTTTGACATTGTTTAATCAATCAAATTTAAATTTTGCTGATGTTATTACTTCTGCCTTATTTTGTACTACAATTTAGTGCAGCATATTCTCAATGCGGAAGAAATGTTTTTATGCAGAATAGTAATACAGGAATTCCACTGTCAACTAGGCGAATTTTCTCGGAAGGATGCATTAGGTCGCATTCCTGTTTCATGCCATCTCGTCAGTCGAAGTCAATTCGGTCACTTCCCTAATTCTAGTTTTACGAGTTATAGCTGGTGTTGTAGCTAAGATTAGTAGAGATAATTTTGAATTGGCTTAGTGCCTTCTTCCCATCAAACATATAAATTACTAATATGTAATATAAATACAAACCCTGTTCTGCTTTTATTTCGAACAATACACAGATCTTAAAATTTCAACTGACATTGTAACGATTTCCGCGCCTACTTGAAGGCAACCATTACTACATATTTAGTTGTTAGCATATTTGTAGGAATTTATTATATTTCGAAGTTACACGTCCGTCAAACAGCGCAGGACGTATTTGAGTTCCGAAAGTTGGGGGGAAGGAAATTTTAACGACGGTTTCCGTGAATAGGACATTTGAATATTGTCGTTCTTACCGGATGTATATTTGCGAATAGTGATCAATTCTTGGTAAATCGTTTATCGATTTGGAATTCATTTTCCGATTAGGGATTCACTACACACAGGAGCTCGTTTCCTATAGTTGAGGGAAAGCAGAAACTCCAGGAATTCAATTTCCAGTTTAGAATTTATCCCGGTCTAGAAGACTTTTTTTGTTGTGGTATGCCAGTTTCCACCAACTGTTGAGTTATTTATTGACAGAAAAATTTTGTCCTATCTTAATTTCCTGAACTTTAATTCTAATATCCGATGAATTAATTTAGGCAAAATTCGCGTGCCTGGATACTCTGTAACTAAGGTTCGACACAGGGGAAAAACTATACGTTCCGCAAGTTGTTTCAATTGATACGCAGACATTGGCGAGTTACCTTGAGAAGGTTTTTCCAAAACCGAGCAGACGCTTGGGGCCATCGATAAGGAGCCTGGAACACGGTCGCGTTGATAGCTGTTATCTATTTTAAAAGGGAAGTGCATTTAAATTTGTTTACACTGTAAATTTTATCACCTTGTCTTTGTATTTACAATTTCATTACCGTCGGTTAAGAGTTAATTATTTAATTGATTTTGTGTCACTGAATTGTACTATTGGGGTCTAACTGAGGAAATATTTAGATATTAAGTACAATTGTAGTATTAAATTTATTGGGAAAACAATTTTACGTACACCATATATAGAGTACTCCGATAGTTGGGATTGTATTGCGTTTTCAAGGTTTTTACCGCATGAAATTTTTCTTTCCTAGGTCGCTTTTGTTTACGCATTATTCTGATCCGCGGAGGCCTCCTACGACGATTAGTGCGCTAAAAATTAAAAATTATCTGTCCTGGTGAGCACAATAATTTTCCTCAAATTGTGAGTTTCCCCCAATTAAATTTCTTTTATTTTGGTTACGTGACCGTAAAGGTGGGACTTTCGTGTATAAGTTTGTACCGAAAAATTGTAATTGTAGGGGTTCTTTTTATTATTAATTAAACGAGGTTTTGGTTGCAACTTGTCTTTTTCTTTTACGTCGAAATATCGGAAGCTAAGTCTACCTAAGGACAGATAGGGGAAGGTAGGTGATTATCTATCTTGGGGTCCGACTTCCCGTTTTCCACCTCGGACGATGTTAGTAAATTATAATTTGGTGGCGCCTATAAATTAATTGTTTGGAACCTACCCCTTCTTCGATTGGGTTTCCGGAATGCTAACGTCTGTCAAACATTGTTAATTTCCTACCTAAGCAGAGGCGTAGTTGCGAGGTTATTTTGCACCTCAACCAATATTTTATATGTAGAAAAGATCAAAGGCGTGACAACATCTCCAAAGAAATATTTTTGATGCTGCTATACTACACGTTGAGGCACCGAATGCGTCAAAATTAGTTTTTTCTGACGCCTAGAACAAGCTAAATATACGGTTTTCTCTGTGGGAAGTACAAATAATCTTCTTAAACTTTTATTTCTCCCTATATAGTATATCAGTATAGAATATTTTTATTATATTATACATATTTTTTCTTTCGGAACTGACTCTTAATATGTAAGTGAGAATGTAGTCAAGATGCACCTTTTCATATAAAGGAGGCGACATTGTCGGACTTGCCTGTACCCGGAAGTACAGGCAGTGTCGTCGGTTTGTTACTGGTTTCCCGGACAAATAATTCTTTGTATTTCTTACTCAATCTACGGTAGGTATTTACTTGTCTTCGTATGGTTGTGATACGAGCCATTAAACGTTATACTAATTGAACACAGCTATTCGTTTCTGCTACTTTTTTAAAGTTCCCATTTTTTAACAACCTTACTTGGTGCATTAAATTGCCACAAGGTAGCAAAATGTACTTTAAAAACAATATATTTTCGATTATGTATAACGAATTATTTAAAATGGTATACAACAGTCGGTCTTGGTCTAAAAAATACTCAAAATTTTCAAAATTCCATTTCTTTAGACATGAGGTTCGTCCATAATTAATAAATACTATTGTAGGCCATTCGAAACTCTTACTGCAAAGTTTACAAAATAATGGTGGTTTTATAGTAATTTTATTTCTAAAAATGTTTGAACGTTTTAGTATTCTAAATTCAAGGAAAAATCAATAACTGAACGTTTATATCAATCCGTTTTTAGTAAATACCGAAATTTTCAAAAACGCGTGGTTAGAGATAGTAAAAAAACTGACAGATTTTTCCTAATTTTTGTGTTAAGGTGAAAGTTTTATTAAACATTTGGTTTTAACGTTCACCAAAATTAAGGCAACTCTTTCACAGATATAATTAACCTACCCTGCTTATGAATTTTGTACAAAATATACGTAGGCTGTTTTTGACCGGCAAATTAATTTCGTAGGGAAGATGCGAAGCAATCTATTACATTATTTGTTTTACTTCTATCTACTGACTACTCTACAACAACGGCAACACCGCCTACCCCACGGCTGCACTTTCAGACGCGGATGTATGCGACAGTGTCGCCTCCACTGTATATTATAACTAATATATGTATTAGAAATTAAATGGACGATTTTATATCCAAGAGATAACTATTATATAGTTCAGAGAAAAAATAAACTATTGGCAAATTTGTTGTTTACCTGTTCTTACTAGTGTCAGTATTTCCAAATTTGTTTACGTTAGAATTTGTAGATGCACTATAAAAGCATTTTTAAGTGTTGTACTTAAACGTATTTTAACGTTGTGAACTTTTCCATAATATAATCATATTTTATATCCAGTACTATGATTAGTTTGTAAAATGCAACAAAAACATACATTTTCCCAAATTATATAAAGCTTTTCTATTTAACCAAAGGAGCAAAAGCGCAAACACTACCAAATATTGGAAACTACCAATAACATTCCCAGTATTTTTCCAAAACAACCAAGTATTCCTGCATTAAACCGAATTCATCCAGCCATCCACTTCCAGTGATTAAATTTGCGCATGCTTGGACAATTGTTAATAGCACTAAGTACGGACAATACTTGACAGCTCATCAGTGATTCCTACATTACAAACGTGAACGGCAGCTCATCGTAGAAGCGACCGAGTGTTTAAGCATCATTAACTGCATCGCCGAAGAAAGTTGAAAAGAACACCGCGAAAGGTGGCTCATAAGAGGTAATCAATTAGGAGTTAATATGCGATTCTGCAATTCGGAACTAACAGTGCATGTCTAATGGTTTTGGCTTTCGAATTAATGTCAGGTCGCCCGCTCGAATATGCATTTGATTGGGAAAGAATTATTTTCTAAGCCGCGACGTGTTGCAAATTTTCTGCTGAATATTCATTAAGACAATTGCTTTAAAAGTAAGATTTTCTGGCAAAACAACAAAAATGTGCGCTTCTTTGATTCGTCACTGCTATTGAATGAATATTGACGCGAAAACCTTTAATGTAAGCGTGGTGAAGGGCAAAGGGTATGAAATGTCAATAACAATGCGTATTCCCAATGGAAATTGGGTAATAAATATTAAAATATCTGTTATTTCAAGATATCTTGTTAGGTGTTAATGTTGTCAATAATGAAACATGATATACGGTAATTTGCATTTATTGTCTTTTTACGTTGATCGTATTGGCGACTAAGCAGTAAACTTTTTATTATTAAAACTTACTGATACAAATATAATACTTAAAATACCACATTTTGGTTGTTATGAGCCAAACTTTTTAACGAGCCTGTAAAACTATTGACTAAAAAGATATCTAAATGGGGTGGGATTAAATTTAAAAAAAAATGCTCCTTGGGCGTGTATATCCTTAAATTTAACTAAAAATGAAGCAGATTGGTCCTGCTTCAGAAAGCTTTCGAATAATGTTAACTACATACAGGGTTTCCCCAGGTAATCAGACAATACGAAAACTCCATCATATGTATATTCAGATTTAAAGTCTCCGGGTTTTTGGGCCTAAAATAAAAATACTATCAATATTATTAGCTATTAGCAATGCTATTAAAAAAATCAACTTAAGGCTGTTAAAAATCCCATAGGTTGCACAGATCTAGCTGAACTATGTTAGCAAACAAAATAACAGAATGTTTATGCAACTAATGCCAAAATTATTAATGAAAAGCAAATAGACTGGTCCTGCATTAGAAAGATTTTGAACGTTAACTATATACAGGGTTTCCCCCAGGAAACGGCACTATAGGCAAAATCAATTGGCAATCCTATATATTCAGATTTAAAGTCTCCGGGATTTTTGGCCTAAAATAAAAATACTATCAATATTATTAGCTATTAGCAATGCCGTTATAAAAATCAACTTAATGTTGTTAAAAATGCCATAGGTTGAGTGGCACAGATCTAGCTGTACTTTGTTAACAAACGAAATTATAGAATGTTTATGCAACTAATGCCAAAATTATTAATAAAAAGGAAATAAGACTGGTTCTACTGCAGAAAGCTTTTCAATGTTAACTATACTAACAGGGTTTCCCCAGGTAACTGGACTATAGGCAAAATCAATGGGCAATCCTATATATTCAGATTTAAAGTCTCCGGGTTTTTGGGCCTAAAATAAAAATACTATCAATATTATTTGCTATTAGCAATGTCATGAAAAAAATCAACTTCAGGTTTATAAAAATGCCATACCTCGAGTGGCACAGATCTAGCTTAACTATGTTAACAAACGAAATATCAGAATGTTTATGCAACTAATGCCAAAATTATTAATAAAAGGGAAACAGACTGGCCCTACTTAAGAATGCTTTAGAATGTTAACTATATACAGGGTTTCCTCAGGTAACTGGACTATAGGCAAAATCAATTGGCCATCCTATATATTCAGATTTAGTCTCCGGGTTTTTGGGCTTAAATAAAAATACTATCAATATTATTAGATATTAGCAATGTCATAAAAAAATCAACTTCAGGTTGTTAAAAATGCCATACCTCGAGTGGCACAGATCTAGCTTAACTATGTTAACAAACGAAATAACAGAATGTTTATGCAACTAATGCCAAAATTATTAATGAAAAGGAAATAGACTGGTCGTATTTTCGAAAGATTTTTATGTTAACTACATACAGGGTTTCCCCCGGTAACTGGACTATAGGCAAAATCCATTGGCAATCATGTATAAGCAGATATAAAGTCCCTGGGTTTTTTGCTCTACAAAAAAATACTATCAATATTATTAGCTATTAGCAATGCCATTAAAAAATCAACTTCAGGTTTATAAAAATGCCATACCTCGAGTGGCACAGATCTAGCTGAATTATGTTAACAAATGAAATTACAGAATGTTTATACAACCAATGCCAAATTTATTAATAAAAATCAAACAGACTGGCCCTACTTTATAATGCTTTTGAATGTTAACTGTATACAGGGTTTCTTCAGGTAACTGGACTATAGGCAAAATCAACTGGCAATCTTACATATTCAGATTTAAAGTCCCCGCGTTTATGTGGAGTATCTCAAATCTACGTAAACCATATTAATTAATGGAACTAATGCCTAAATTATTAATAAAAAGGAAATAGACTAGTTCTACTTCTATACTATACACAGGGTTTCTTCAAAACTTTGGACTATATGAGAAATTAAATGAAAATCGTAGTTATACAGATTTGAAGTTCCTCTAATATTTTGGCTTAAAATGAAACCTGTATTATTGTTATTAGCTATTAGTAGCGTTGGTTATTAAAAAAATCAAAGAAAATTGTTAAAAATACCATACATTGTGTACTACGGATTTAGATCAACTGTGTAAATAATTAAAATGTTGTTATGTAAACGCAACGAAAACCAAAGTTGTTAATAAAATTAAGTAGACCGAAAGATCCTACTTCAGAAGGTTTTTGAACGTTAACTATATACAGGGTTTCCCCATGTAACTGGACTATACAAAATCCATTGGCAATCATGTATATTCAAATTTAAAGTCCCCCGGTTTTATGGCGTAACATAAAAATATTATCATTGGTATTAGCTAATAGCAATGTCGCTTATTAAAAAGTAAAGGTAAGGTTGTTAAAATGCCATAGGTTGAGTACCACAAAATTTACAATAACTATATTAACAAATGAAAGTACCAAATGTTTAGGCAATTAATGCCAAAATTATTAATAAAAAGAAAGTAGACTAATCCTACTTCAGGAAGCTTTTGTGCGTTAACTATATACAGGGTTTCCGCGGGTAAATGGAATAAAGAAAAAATCACTGATAATCATATTTATCTAGATCTAGAAGTTTCACAATAGTTCGGCTTAGAATAAACCTTGTATTACTATTCAAATAGTAATGACGTTTATTAAAACAATTAAGAAACGGCTGTTAAAAATACTATAGGTTTGGTACCACGGATCTAGATCAACTACAACAAATACAATTTCAAAATGTTAGAGGAACTAATGTCAAAGATATTAATAAAAAGAAAGTAGACTGATCCTATTTCAGGAAGCTTTTTGTGTTAACTATATACAGGGTTTCCGCAGGTAAATGGAATAAAGGAAAAATCACAGATAATCATATTTATCTAGATCTAGAAGTCCCACAATAGTTCGGCCTAAAATAAACCCTGTATTATTATTTTTAACAAATAGTGATGATGTTTATCAAAAAAATTAAGAAACTGCTGTTAAGAATACTATACGTTTGGTACAACGGATCTAGATCAACTATGTTAACAAATACAATTTCAAAATGTTAAAGGAACTAATGTCAAAGATATTACTAAAAAGGAAGACTGTATACAGGTTTCCCTCAGGTAATTGGACTATAGGCAAAATCTATTGGAAATCATATACAGGTATGAAGACCCGGGGTAGTTTGGATGAAAGTGAAATTTGTGTTATTGTTGTTAACTATTAGTAGTGTCCTCTATTTAAAAATTCAAAGCACGGCTGAGTTTCTTAATAGGACCAAAGAAAAATTAAAATTTTTTTTTCAAAAGTAAGAAGCGCATATACCACAAACCTCTAGGTTTGTGGCATATACACGGTGTATCAGAAAGAGGTACAAATATTTAAACCAGCAATAGATTGGCTCAAGTAGAATTCAATGGTACTATTCAATTTTCAAAAATTATTAAGTTTATTTTTTTGATTTAAAAATTAAAATAAAATTTAGTTTGAGAACTGCTGATGATACATAGAAAATGCATTTAAGTTAAGTAGAAGGTTATTACCTAATTGTAAAGTAAATCCAAAGTGGCAAATACGTAAAAACTTGTCTGGCTTGTGATAACAACAACAGACTGAAGAGAAATTACTGACCTACCTAATAGTATTGGTTTGTAGCAGGTGATAAGAAATGTGTTTGCACTTCTATCTTACTCTCCTTTGGATAACATGTCTTTGAACTCAAATTTTTGTTATTATCCTGCGGTACTCACACAATTTTGGGTCAAATTTTCAATTATTATTTTCTCATATCTTAAGGTTCCCATTGCCAAAGAAATGTTTTTTCTAGTTTGTATATATTGTATTAATCTACCATCGGATTTAATATTCGTACCTATTTCTGATACATCCCGTATGGTTTTCTATGTCTATGGTATTACAAATAATAGAAAAATTGCACAATTAAGGCCAAAATTATATAAACTTTGATGATACTATACATCTGTAGACCGGGAGGCCATTTTTCAAATAGAATATAATCGAATACAATTATATACATATAAAACGTAACATTTTGCTATGTTTCTCCATAAACTTACATAATGTAAAAAGTTAACCTCAATCATGATATAAACCAAAATTACATAGGTTAGCAAACAAACTGCGAATTGTTGAGGCAATTTACAAAATATTAAATAGGACTCCCCCAGCACTTCCCGGCAGGTCCCATTAAAATCAATTAGCAACTAACCTTCAACTGAAATTTTACTAATTATTTGAATTGTGATTTGCTTAGACAAAAGGGTATTATTCTTAATACAAAAAAATGTACACTCCCGGTTTTTAATATACCTAGAACGGTGGTTATGACTATTTTTTATTGGTCAAATTAGAAGATTATCGTTCTCTAATACAACCTAACCTCACATTTTAACATCACAAGGCAAGGTCGTAGGTTTGTGATCACGTCTTCGTGATTTACTTCTCACGAATTTATGTGGTTATCCGGTGATATGCAAAGTTCAAAGGTGTCAAAAATTCCAATTTAATCGTGTATTAATTATATTTAGCAATGATACAGTTCCTTCTTTTTGTATTTATTTTGCCTGATTGTTATAACTTTTAAGATTGTGTATTTTAAAACTAAAGTTTTGTTTTTAAAGCAAGAATTAAAAACATAATTTCGAATTTAACAGCGGTTGTAATTGAATGCAATATACACAGGGTGTTCTATTAGAAACTGTTTTGGGTTCTCTATTCCTTTAATTGCCTACTAACATTTTTCTTGGCTGAAGAATTAGATAGAGCATGCAAAACTATTCAAGAACACAGACAAACAGTTTTTCAATAGCCTCAATTTTAAGCAAATATTTAGAATAGGATGTAAAATCAACCACCCTGTAAAGTAATTTAAAACCGACGTAAGTCGGTGTTTTGGTACAATACGAGAATATTTATTCTAGCCCAGATATTAGAATTTAAATTAAATTTGAAATATAATCCGCTACGAGTTTTGTTTGTTATACAGTTTTCTTGTTTTAATCAATGTAATGGAAATTCAATACGCAGAAACATGGTGATGATGTTTAAAATTTATTCCACCAACATGATATTATTTGGAGCAATTTTTACGTAATTTCCTTCTGGGCTAGATAAACAGGCACAAACGACAGCAACGGAAAAGCGGTAGTTTAACAAATATATTTAATTAATTAACAAATAGACGAATTTTCTTTGTAGTTTTTCCTAATTTTCCTTAAAAATAAGTCATGGAAGCTAATTCTAACAATAAACATATCCTCCTGCAGTTATTATGCTTAGCGCTGAGAAGAAGCACGCGATAGAGAAGAGTGCCCAAGCCCAGCAGTATCACGTAAAGGTCTCTAACATAAAATAATGTTTCAAAATTACCAATTCGTACATATTTACAATTTACAAAACGTGCAAGTATTATATTACTTCGATTAAACTCATTCCAGATATCATGCAGAACATCCACATACGTCATATATTTTTAATAGATTTACATCAAGTGACACCACAGTTTAGATTTAAGGGCCCCGATGGGGCAGTGCGAATAAGCGCTGTCAGTCGAGGTCACAGTATTTCATTTAGTTAAGTTTAGGGTGCATGTTGCATGAATGGCTAGTATGTAAGGGACGCCCGCCCCCCAAAAGTAATGCGAAAGCGGTACGGGCGGGGGGGATAGTGTGATTGAAAAAAAAATAAAAAAAGTGGTTAGATTTCAATCTTGTCATAGGGAGCCTATAAAGCAGCTAAAATTCTAAAATGAAGTTTCTTTGATTGGGAAATCATTTTGTATTAAATCCATTCACAAAGTTGGTTAGTTTAGTGATTGATTTTATATCAAATAGATTGACAGAAGATGTTAGGGTCCACATTTATACACCCTAGCACCATTAGAAATTTAGGATATCCATTTTACTTAACATAAAATCAATGATAAGAGGCAGGAAATTTCCTAAAGTTCAAAAACCAGAAACTACGTAACAATAACGAACTTTGTTCCAGAACCCAATCAAGCCTTCAATCTGTAGTTTCTCTCTTGTAAAATTACATTGGAAATTACAGCGAACACGACTACGTTGCAAGCTAACATGTCATTGGAATGCGCAAAACCATGTAGTTTGTATTACGTAAGTACTAAGTGCATTTCCCTGTAAAACGCTTGTTAAACTTATATTTACAATCAAACGTAAATTTTTTTGTTAAATACATTGCCCTTGCGTGACTTGTGTACGTCAATGGCATAAACTGTTAAATTAGCAATGGCTCAAGGATCTAATCAATTATAAACTCATCCAATGGGGTCGTTAACCATTTTTTTATTTATATTCTCCAGCAGGTAATCCTGTTTTCTTTTTAATTTTTAAAATAAACGTGAATTCAATGCCCTTAAAAACTATGAATTACGCCATTTGCGTGACGCCACAGTCCTATTTTTTCTTATTATCACTTATATCATTGACACTACTTCCTGCTTTGTTACTGTTACGATCAACCTATAATTGTATGGTCTACAGAGTGGACTAGCTAAGTTGTTCCGCCTTAAAAGTGGTTGATACAACCTACCATACACGTAACTGAGATTATTGATTTTATTATAGAAACATCATAGTTTCTTTCTATGAAATTGTTTTCCTCTTACTGTAGTCATCAGCAGGCCCAGTGAAGATATATATCAACTTTTGGGTAGGCATGAATGCATAGCTCCTCTTCCAATCCAATTTCCTTCAAATACATTATTTAAGTTCTTCCAATCCAATTTCCTTCAAATACATTATTTAAGTAATTCCTGACAATAACAATCCAACTGCATTGAGCAGGATATCCATCATGTTGGTATCATTGTCGTACATTGAGTTCAACTACACAGTTTTAAAAAACGGATACAAAAGTTGCTGATTCTGATAGACGTTACAATATGCAATCTTCTCTGAGGGCCATTTTCATGTAGTTTGTGCACCAAAGTAACGTGATAGGGATGCAATATATTTGCTTTCAAAACTTTTCTAACTTAGGTTTCATTAATACCCACATTTGTGCTTAGATCTCTTTGATTTACATGGGGATTAAAAGTCACTGCCTCCAACACTGCTAATTGATTTTCCATGCTCGTAATCGTTCTGGTCTTAACAAATTTACTTTCGTGTCTGAAAGAGGTTTCGTCTTCTTCTTCTTTGTCTTTTGCTTGGGGCGTTGGGGCTTCTATCCATCTTCTGAAGTTCCCTTCCATTTCCTTCACTTCTCATAGTATCTTTACTCTTCTTGGTGCTATTTCTGTTAGATTGGTCTTTCTAGTTCTTCTGCTCGGTCCCCTCCCTTCTATTCTTGTCTCAGAAGGCTCTTTATCTATTTACCGTCTTTCGATATGATTGTGTCCAAGTATTCACAACTTTCTACCCATTTCTTCTTCTTGGGGTTCTTGGTTCTTTGATACCCCTATTGTTTTACTTCTCATTATCCATTGGTGTGGTGGTCAGTTGGTAGATCGTTCGCTTTCTGATCAAAACGTCGATTTTGGCTTTGGTTCGACTTCCCAGCACCACCCAGTAGCGTACAAAAATCTGCTGGAACCCACCACACACATTTTCCCAATCCGGCTTGCAACCATGGGATCTTGTTGATAAAAACCTTTTCTGGAATTTCTGTCGTTTGGATTCGACTTTAAACTGTAGGTTCCCAGTGTTTCTACGTTAGCGCTGAGGAGAAGCACGTGGCAGAGAAGAGGCCGATGCCTAGCAGTGGGACGAAAAGGCTGTCAATGATTTTTGTATATACTTTAAGGGTTACTGGTGGCAGATTTATTTCTCTCCAATTATCGCATTCCATGGTGTTTCCTTTCTTGTAAAAATTGTATTATAAGGTTCTTTGCCCATTCCTTTCTTCCGTGTTCTATGTCGGTGGACAGACCAGTCGATAACGCCGTTTTTACCATATTTCAGCATCTCTGATGTTGCCTCATCCTTTCCTGGAGTTTTCCATTTTTGGGCATCTTACTGCTGTCTTTACTTTCGCTCGTTTTATTTCATCTCTCCTCGTTTGTTTCCCAGTTTCCCTCTATTCTCTATCTCACTGTATTTGTCTTTGTAGCGCTTTCTGCAGGTCTCTAGGGTTCATCTATTTGTTTTAACCTTCTTATTTTTGAATTTATTCCTTACACTCCTCATCTATTTTCCTTTCATTCTTCTTAGTTTTTTAACAATTGTCCTGAACGTCTTGATTTTCCCTTTACGACTATACTATAGTTGTTGCGAAATCTTTCCGTTATCTCATCCATAAACGTTTCAAGGCGTCTAAATATTTGTCCAGACGGTGGTGTTCTAGTTAGATAGCGCCTAATATATGACTGCCGCCGCATTTTCTCAAACGTTCAACAAAAACTAAGTAATATAATAAGAAGACAACACCGATCAATTTATTTAAATTAAAAAAAGAGTGATTTTGGTTACCATGTTATATGTATGTTGGGTTGCGCCAACCACTTTTAAAGGGGACGACTTAGCTGGCCCGCCCTGTATATTGTTTATATGTTTAATAATCTTGTATTTGGTTGCATTTTTATAATCACTGACTAAGTTTTCATTATCAACCATTTCTTTAATACAAATAAGTAAACACCACTAATCACATGTTCATTGCAAGCGGACACCGATTGGTATTGGTACATCAATTTTGCGGATGCGATTTTTATAGTACATAGACGATGTACATACCTTTCTTCAAATACATTTAAAAATTAGCTATGGTAAACTAGTAAGAATAAACTATTGAATTCAATTGTTTACACTTCTTATCCACGCAATTAATCACGGTTAAAATTCCCTATACTACGATTTTCAAAACACTTAGGCTTTAATTGGATTCTTCCTATTTAATAGTAAATAATAGTCATTGAAACACAACCGCAAATAATAACAAATTAAATCGTCAAACATACACTGCCAGCCTTGAAATGGTCGGATTATGCAGATTTATTCGAAATGTTAAATTCATCCTTCCGATAAAAGTAAGTGCGACTCCCATAATAATTTGATTTCCAAACACATAATTTGCAATAACCTCACGTTAACCAATAATTTCAATCAGTGTGTGGTTCTTGTTATCAAGCTTCGTTACATTGGAATGTATTTGAAGCCTTTGTTGTTTGTTATTAATTGAGATAAACGCAATTTGGCCCAGATTTTACATAAGTGAGGTTAAAAGCCATTGACATAGCGATAAGCAGGAAAACATCATCACATCGGTGACACGCAGCGACTTTCGGAGTGAAAAATTACAAACATGCAGCTGAATCTGTTAATGAATGTGCAATATAAATAGTTTAAAATGTGATACAATCTGGAAAAATCACGTCAACCAATGAGGAAGACGCGTAATATTTGTAAAAACACGAAATGCGTCTAAATTTAGGATTATGATAAAGTGGTCAAGAAAACATTTACAGTGGAATTATAAAAAGACAATGTTATCAAACATAGAACTACAACAAAATAAAAGTGCCACGTGCAGATAAAAATTGAGCAAAATATCACTTGCCATGAACAAAAACAAATGCAATAATTAACTTTTTCAGTAACTCAGTTGTTATTTGATAATCAACCCAAAGATAAACAGCCTTTCTACTGAAAAAATATTTGAATATTCATATGATTACTCTAAAACTGGATGGTCTGGAATTAAATAGTTCAGTTGGTAACAAGAATAAATAAATCTCAATTATTCAATTAATAATTTAAACAAATTTTTAGTAACGCTTGCACATTTAATGTTAGACTAACAACACAGCAATTGTTCCTGTAGCTATATGATGGCGAGCATCGGCTTGGAGAAAGCAACACAACTTTGTCTTCTCTTCCGTTTATTTCTGCTTAACTTTATTTTGCAAAAGTGCAACATTTGTCGACACAATGTGTACACAATTGTAAGATGTTCCATAAGAAAGCTCTCAAAAACAACCCCTTAGTATCCTAAAACAATTCTGACATTACTTTAACAGCTGACAACACAGCTTTTACTTCTTTTGGCTTTGGAGATATGGTGGATCACCACTGCAATGCTTGCACAATTTGACTGAGAAGTAAAATAATGTACCCAGGTTTCATCAGTTGTCACAACTGAGTTCATGAATACATATCATATCTCCCGCATCGCTGCAGTAAAGAAGAAGCGATTTGCAAACGATTCAACTTGTGCTGACATTTACCTTACGACACTTTAGCTTGCTTTTGATGTTTTCAATACTTACAATACTAGACTAATTTGTAAATTTTGAAAAATTTAACAAACTGTCGTCTGCCTTGCTGAATAAGGGTATTAATTTTGTTTTAGCTCCTCGTATAAGTAATTATAGATATTTTTATACATCCTGGAATGTTCCTCTTTGTTCCTGTTTGGAAATCAATTCCTGACAATGAACAAAACAGAATAATTATGAGATTAAACCAACAACCTCTTCATCACAACGCGATTATGCCGAGAGCAAACATAATTATAATGTAAAGTATCGCTGAAAGTACGAACATTAAACCAGATAGTAATCACAAGTGTTTTTGACAACAAACAAAGTCCAAAGCAATTGTAATTTGAAGGCCAGCATAATAATATACTACTAACACACCTGTAGTTAGGTTCATTACATTTTATTATTATATTGATATTGTACTTTATACAATTTTTACTTAAGCGTTAAGAGAAACGTAATTTAAGTACTTTATATGATTCTATACGGCTGATAACTATCAAACAAATAAAATCTTTTAAAAACTTGTTGAAATTATTGTCTTTAGTTACAATATTCTGTTTCAACACATATTGGAAAACAAATACTTTTGTCTTGCTTTTAAATAAAAGGTGTCGGCGCGAGTCAAAACAATATTATAATTAAATACAGTATTATTAATCATTTAGGCGGATTTTTTTTATGAGCTTTAATTTTCTCGTTATCTATCAAGGAAATAAAAACTTCTTGACATTATTAATAATATTAATGTAATATCAATACGTAATTATACAGAGGAAGTAAAATCCAAGCGCACTGATTTTAGGAAAACACGTTTCACCGAAATAATTTCAGGAAGTTCCTATTAGGAACCTCGGTGGGGCAGTGCGAACCTCGGTGGGGCAGTGCGAATACGCGCTGTCGGTCGAGGTCACAGTGAAATGCGATCAGATCGGCCGCGTGGTCGAACCCCGGCTGAGGTGACCATATTTGTGAATATTAAGGGTAGAAATTGGTATTTCTCTATTTTTTAGCTCCCACTGTATATACTTTTAATAATTTTTGAAAAAATAATTCCTTTTTAATATCAGGATGTAGATAACAATTTTTCTAAAATAAATATTAAGGCTAGAGATTATTATTCCCATATTTATTTTCCCCTCACTGTATTTTATAAA
>JABXWE010029369.1:0-19403 GCA_014611495.1 Limonius californicus | reverse complement strand
ACCGCGTTTAGCAATAAGTAGTGCTAATTCTGCCATTTTACAAGGAAATGTACTTTCTCTCAATTTAAGTTACAAGGAAATTTAAAGGGAAAAAGGAAAATAAGAGGATTTCTGACCTTAGTTTCCCAGATACGATAGCGATGCGCTCTTTCTTGGAGGCAGCTAATGGTGCTGATTATAGGTGAATTGGCTGGTGGTGTCGTGTGTAGGATCCTCGAACTGGCAGCTGATGGTGCTGATGATGCTGAGGGGTCCTTGTATTTCCAGCTGATGTGCTGATGATGCTGAGGAATCCTTGTATTCGCAGCTGATGTGATGATTACAGGTAACTTCCAGCTGATGTGCTGATAATGAAGTTTACCTCGGGTTTTTCCGTGCGCTGTTTCTTCGATTTATAATTGTAATAATTCGCTGTATCCGGCTTGAACGGACCAAAATGGTGGGTTTCGAAGCCTTGTTTCGAAGGACCAATAGATGTAAACTGTTTAATTGAAATGTAACGCAATAGAAACACTCGGTTGTTTGTATAACATTTATTAACATTAACTACGTTAGAACTCCTCAAGCACTGAGTGGCTACTCGTGACTGGTCTCCCTCAGATGCTTGAGCAAACTACTTAAGTAGGGGTGGGAAACCACCCCCAGTAAAGGACGGCCTCTTCTAGTAGTAAAATTCTACCTAGAATAGAACTCCTCAAGCACTGAGTGGCTACTCGTGACTGGTCTCCCTCAGATGCTTGAGCAAACTACTTAAGTAGGGGTGGGAAACCACCCCCAGTAAAGGACGGCCTCTTCTAGTAGTAAAATTCTACCTAGAATTCTACATATACATTAGGGTGGAACATTTGCATATAGGAAAATTTAAGTATTTTTTATTTGAGTGTCCTGGGGCTAGAAAAGGTGCTAAACAGTGTGAAAATAATTATGGCACAAACAAAATAAAGAAAAAAAAACTCCTTCATGTTGCGCAAGCCAGGTGACGTCATAACTAAAAAAATGTCTTGCGGAGTATGAAAACCATTGACATATATAAGTATTACATTTTTTAGGTACTACGTTTTACAACTAAGTGATAATTTTGCACCGCTGGGCAATAATAACTATTAACTTTTTTTTTCATGAAAAGACATTTATCGTGATTTTTTAATATTTTTATTCCAGGCGTAATAAACATCACTAAAAATACAAAAATCGTATACATACTTCGCAAGAAAGTCAACAAATGCATATAAAAAACATTATTTAGTACGATATTCTGATTTGGTTCCGAAAGACGGCATCATAGTTTTTGATTTTAGAGTGGTTCGGGCAAAACCGTCAGACGAATCTTCTCCACAAACTGCTGCTGATACTTTACTGTTCTTTCAACTGCTTGAGTATGGCAGGGAAGGCTATCAAATTTTACCTTATCAACGATGGCTTTTTTCAGAATATCTTCTATATTTAGAATTTTAAATGTTAGTGGTGGTTCAGATACTTTGACTGTGCTCCAAAAAATTAAATCGATATAATCAGATGCCTCAAAATTAAAATCAGGAATGGTAAATGTTTTAACTGTTTGTGAATCTGTTTTCATTAAAGATCTGATTTTAAGTATTCGTCTATAAGCCAATTTTCGAACAGTTGGCTTTTCATCAGACAGCATAGCGATAGGTATGTTTTCAGGCTGGCTGAAGTATCCATACCGCTGGATAACAGGATCTACTACTTTTTTTAATTCGTCATTTAGATACCGGGACAAGCTAATCATTTGAAATAGGTGTTCTGCACCATTTGTGCATAAAGTCTCTGATTTAATGCTAAACCAAATAGGCGCATAAACTCGCATTATGTATCTCACTAGCGTTTTCAGATTTTCAGAGGGCTCATTTGTAGCAACATATAATCGTAATACTCGATTAGCAGTAGTTAACCACCTAGCATGTGATAATTTTCCAGGATTTCTTTGACCCAAATCTGATGGGCAATAGCCCACAGATATAGCGTGACATATTTCCAGCAAAATATTTTTGATCGGTGCTGAGATCAGATTCATCAAAATTCGCAGAAACAATAAATTGAATTTTAGCAAATACTACAACAGGAAGGCTCTCACAGTAATCTAACTGCTTTAAAATGGGCCCTGAAAATCCGTGGGGTCTTCTTGTTTTGCCGTCCAGGTGGTGTAGTAAATGGTAAAGTGGTAATTCGTTTGCATGGAACTGACATATGAGCCATTGTAACGGGCTTCCTAGTTCTTCTTCTAAAAGTCTAATGACACCACTTTTCGTACCAGTATTTACCGCAGTTCCATCACATCCAATTGCAGCAATTCTTGATACATGTATTTGATGTTTTTGTAGGAAGGCTGTAATACTTGCTGTAATATTTAGGCCGGATCCAGCGATTGGCGTAACGTGGCCAAGATAAATTGATCGTGGTTCCTTTATCAGCGATACATGTTTCTCGCTTATTATACTGCGATAATATTTTCCATCAACAAAGTCTTGCTTTAAGCTCTTATCCTTTCGGTCATCAAAATATAGACCAAACTCAGCTTCATCTTCTAGTAATTCTTTGCCTAACTCTAATCGCATTTTTTTCCTTGCTCTTCTTATTGCCATTCGATCGACTACATTTGAGGTGTTACTTTTTGTTACCAGACCAATATCTTCCAACACGGCGCTGACTATTGTCGCAGCAGAACGATCGGATAAACCGGAGCGATTGTAAAAAAAGATTAGTTTTTAAAATATTGAAATATTAAGATGCCTCGGCTCTCGATGCCTTTTTCCGGAGCTATAATGAAAATACAAAAAAAATCAGTCCAAAATACGCATGTTTACACGTTACGCAAGACACTTGTCTGTATGGTGACGTCATGCGACGTGCGCAGCATGAAGACAATTTTTGTTAGCAAATTTTTTTTTTCAGAATTTAATCTTAACGCGAAATGAACATTTTAGTACCCCAGGGGGGGTTTTAATATAAAAATATTTTTTAAATTGTTCCACCCTAGTATGCAACTATTAGGCAAATATTGTGAAAATAGTATATAAACCAAAAAACAATTTCCTGTAATAAAAAAGACTTGCTTCATGTTTTCGTTTCTCTTAAAATATTTGATGAGCCCAATATTGTTTTTCCCATACCATTCCTACTTAAGGAGTTTGAAAAAATTATTTATAAACGGAGAAAAATTATTTCTGGGAAGAAAAGCTTCTACTCGTTTGCAAGAGCGAAGCTTTCATCAAAATTCAGTAAGCGGCACTAGATCAGCGAAGTCTTTTTTACAGTGCCGCTTACCATAATGTACATTGGTTTTCCGTGCGAGGTAAATTCAAAAATTAGTGCTTGTTTTTGGCCTAGTATCGGTATGCCTTCTCTGTGGAATAACAATTTGCCACATATTTAGGTCTTTGCAGTAGTGTAATCGTTCGGTCAAGACGAGTAAAAATGGAGGACTGCGCTATGCTGAATGGGATGATCTAGTGAATCTACAACTGATAATTCAGATATGAACTGAGGGTTTAATGGTAATTATGATAGAAATGGGAATCATTAAGATAGATTAAGTTACTAGGTTGGGCCATAGAGATTTTCTTTAATACACAAATGACCTGATGGCAATCTGATTATTTAATTCTATTTATTTTTACTAATTTACATGTTTTTACTACTCAAACTAGAAGATTTCTACACTAAATACCGTGTTATCTAACATTACATTACACTTTCAGTGCATGTGTGAATCAGCAGATACTTTTAGTTGGCACAAGTAATTTTTCGCAATTCATAAAATAAGTAAAAATTCCTAAAAACCGGCCCCCAATACAATAATTACCATATAAGTGCAGAATTTTTTCCCCAGATTTCCAAGTTTTTCAACACCCAGGAAAGGATTCGCACCACAAATGGAAAGAATTATTTGTTTTTATATAAAGATGAAGATTATATTTTTAGAAAAGCATTTTCTTCTAGTAGAGAGAAAAAACAAATTTAGTTTACAATAGTAGCTTGCATACAGATAACAGAAGATTACATTTGATCGAGCATTAATGACTCTATTTTACCAAATAACATACATAGAAGTAAAAAATTTACATCATCTGGTTTTAGACTTCTTCTTATTCCATCGAGTCTATAGTTGTTAATGTTTACAAAGTTGCTATGTTCCCCTGATATTAATGTTGCGTATACCTCTGGGGAACATGATTAAGTTCAAATTCTATATGAGCCATATTAGTCAGAAAATCTAAAACCGAATGTTAGGATTTTTTAGTATTTACTGAAAATTAAAGAAACTTCCTAGGTCCTGAATGCTAAAAGTCTTCTGCTCCAGCAATCAAATATGTTTTTCTTAAACTCTACAAGATTGCGCGTCTCAAATTTCGAAAAGATTAAATGATTGTATGTAAGTCAATACAGTTAGAAAACCGAAAACCGAATTAGACAATTTTGCAGTAAAATAAATTAAACATACTTGCTAGAACCTGAATGTCAATCCCTGACTGTAGCCCTTGAGATGTTAAAGACCTGTTCTAATTTAATCGATCTGTCTCTTTTGCGGTCTATACAAGATTGCACGTCTCAAATCTCGCAAAGTGCAAATAATTATAAATATTTAATCAAGTTAGCTAGAAAATCGAAAATTGATCATTTCAATTTTTCGATCCAGAAATGAATAAACGTCTGAGCAAAGAAAGAAGAAACATTAAACAAACTTGCTACAACCGTGAATCCTAGTAATCCTTGGGATGTTAGAAATGTAATCAAATTTGTATTTGTTGCAGTCTACAAGATTCTACAAGACTCTGTTAGTAAAATTTCGAAAAGATCAAATGATTCATATGAGGCTAATTAATAAGAAAATCGAATACCGAATAGTACGATCTGATTAAATATTAAACGATCTTTCTAGAACCTGAATGGGGATCCTAACAATCTTTGAGATGCTAAAGATTTCTTTTCTTTCAATCGACAGTGTATTTCTTCCAGTCTACAAGATTGCGCGTATAATTTCGAAATATCAAATGAATCATGTGAGTCAAATTAATCATAAACTCAAAAACCGAATAGTACAATTTTCAGTACAAAAAATTAAACAAATTTGCTAGAACCGTGAATCCTAATAATCTTTGGAATGTTAGAAAATTAATCAAATTTGTATTTCTTGACTCATGTGAATCAAATTAATCAGTAAATAAAAAATCGAATAGTTTCATAGATTTTCAGTACAAACAATTAGCCGAACTTTTTAGAATTTGAATGTAGATCCTAGTAGTCTTTGAGATGCTAAAAATTTCTTCTCATTCAATCGAAAGGTAATTCTTCCGGTCTACAAAGTTCCGCGTCTCAAATTTCGAAAAGATCAACTGATTCGTGTGAGTCAAATTAATCAGAAAATACAAAACCGAATATTACGATTTTTCAGTACTAAAAATTAAACAAACTTTCTAGAACCTCAATGTGAATCCTGAAATGTAGTCCTTGAGATATTAAAGACTTCTTCTCACCCAATCGAATCTGTATTTCTTACAGTTTACAGGAATATGCGCCTCAAAGAGATTAAATGATTCTATGTGAGTCAAATTAGTCGGAAAATCGACAACCAAATATTACCATTTTGCTTTACTAAAAATTAAACAAACTTTCTAGAACCTCAATGTGAATCCTTGAATGTAGTCCTTGAGATATTAAAGACTTCTTCTCACTCAATCGAATCTGTATTTCTTACAGTCTACAGGATTGGTCGTCTCAAATCTCAAAAACATTAAATGATTCTACGTGAGTCAAATTCAGTACTAAAAATTAAACGAATCTTCTAGAACCTGAATGTGAATCATGAAATGCTAAAGCCGTCTCATTCAACCGAATCATCATTTCTTACACTTTACAAGCTTCCTAAAATTCCCATAATTTAAGTATGTATATATTTCTGGAGAACATAATTAAGTTTGCATCTCAAATCTGGAAAATATTTGATGTTCCTCTGTAAGCCAAATTTTTGAAAAAATCGAAAACCGAAAATTACATTTTTCATTATTTAAAATTAAACAAACTTCCTAAAACCTGAATGTGGATCCTAATAAACCTTGCGATACAGGACTCTTATTCACATTTAATCCAACGTATTTCCTACAGTTTGCTGTATCCCATGTTTAAAGCAATATTTTGAACACGCTATGTTTGAATTAATTTTGAATGAATCTCCGGAGAAACTGATTACGATTGAGTCTCAAAGCTCAGAAAGATATTAGATGTTTGTATTTGAGCCAAGTCGGTAAATTTTCCTAATAGAACGTGAGGGAGAAAAGCGTTCTGTCGGCGCACCGCCCATTTTCAGCAAAGTCCTCCGATGAAAGTCTTCCCGGGAAAGGAATTTTAGACTTACAGCTTGGGCGAATAAAGAACTCTAATCACACACGATCACACAAAGTAGTTCGGCTCTAACGCTTTTGCTTAACAAAGGACTCGCAAAGAAAGAATCCTTGAATGTATAAAAGAGAGAAGACTTGTGTCATAAAGTGATAAAACTCTGAATAAAACTGTATACTTACTGGATCGTAAATTTTTAAGTAGGGAGACGTATTACGATTGAAAGGGATTTATTAAAGTGATAACTTCAACAGCTAGCGGGTTTCAAAAATAATTTCCACGTAGCACCTTACGGAAATACGGAAAATAGTTTCTGTATGATAATATACTTTGTGCTTCTGTTATTTGCCAAATAAATACATAATAATAATAAAGAGCAGTCAAAAAGAAATCTTATTACAAGGACTGTAACGTCGCTTCAAGTTATAAAATTATAGGGAAGGTTTATCTTTTCTTTTAATGCCAACAAAGTGTTGAGAAATGACGTCTTATTCTTTTTTTAGTTTCCAGCAGCTCTAAATTTTATTATTAATTTTAAAAGCAGCCGCGTGGAAATGGAAGATAACCTAAATTACATCGCGGTTATTATAATATCAACTATGAAATAAAAACACTTTCGTGACGCCCTTAGTTTAATAATGTATGAAGCTTATCTCTGCCATGTAACGTGTAATGCTTTAGAAATGGTTCCAATAATTTCGGTCAACAAACAACGAAAATCGCTATACATCCGCTGGAAAACCATACCAAGTCAAGAATGAATTACTAATGATTATTTTTATTTCGCTCTTTAGATAACGCCGTTTATGGATTAACTACACGCAGACATGACGCATATTCTTTGTAACAATTTCCCTTCTCTATTTATCGGGTATAATTTTACTGTAATCAGGTTTACATTGTTAAAGAGCTTTCCCGACCCAATTTTCATCGACTCGTCTCTTTAATGCGTAACACAACCACAGAGTATAATGCTCGTAATCTAAATTTATTATTTACTAAGTAATTGTAACCAATCGATGTTGAGGAATTCATTTTTGTAGGTACGCTACAAATGCAATACTGCTAACCACATTAAAATTATTAAAATTGAAATATACATAATCTCATAAAATATTATTTTTTCATTTCTATTAAAAAAGTAATCGATGCGATTGTAAATTCGCTTAATTCTGCTTTTACTTACGCTCACTTCTTGCTATGTGACAAATAGAATCGAGAGAAATAAAGAAACTATATCTAACGAAAACATATTTTGTAATTGGTGGAGGCGCCGAGAGTAATTTGTAAGTTACACAATTATAAAAAATCAGTTTCTAGAGGAATTGGGTTTAATTTTTTTATTTGCTTGATACTCTCAATTTACTTCGATTCAAATTTAATAAAGCCATTTTCGTAAAGCAAAGAATTAAATTTTGATCTTCTGGCGCCAGGGTCAATCCATTCCATATCAACCAATGACTGTTGCTTGACATTTTTAAATATTTTTGATTTTTTGCTTACGATATTGCAGGTACCTATTTTGAACGATTCCTATAACTAAATAAATAAATTCTACCCAAATGGCCTTAGCAAATTTGCTTCTTCTTCTTCAAGAAAAAGAAAAAATGCAGGAAGGCCCTTTTTGTAACGCAACGAATTAAATTTCCGTCTTGTAGTCATTTGGTGGAGGCGCCAGTTACCTATTTTCCACCATTCTTATAAACTAAAGAAATAAATTCTACCAATCCGGCCTTGTCATATTTTCTTTTACTCCAAGAAGAAGAAGAAGAAGAAAATTTAATAAGGCTATTTTGGTAATGCAAATAATTAAATTTTTATTTGGTAGTTATATTTGATGGAGGCGCCAATTACCTGTTTTCGAGCATTCCTATCAACGAACCAAATAAATTCTAAGTTTAGGCCATAAACATTTGGTGGAAGAGCCACTCGAATATGCCGTTCTTTTATTAAGCTTCATAATTATGTTATTTTATCCTGCGATTTCCAATATATAGTTGAAGGTAGGGTTTATATGTGAATTTAAGAACTAAGGTTTATCGAGCGAGTTAGAGTTAAGTATAATTCGATTCGCTGATTCTAAGAACTGCAGTTTAAATTCACTTATGAGAGAACTATGACGTATAGAAATGGTGTCTATTTTTCATCTATAAAGTAAAATACAAACTATTTCTGTCTTCCCTAGAAAACTCTTTTAAGAAGATTCAGCTACGCATCTATTCCAATCGATTTGTGAGGTTGATGACCTATATACTGATCGCTGACATTTGGTGGAGGTGCCTTTTAACTAGTTTGCTCGGTTGATTTTTATTATAAGTTCTTTAAGTACAACTATACCATTTCTATAGTTAAAAATATTGGTTAGGTCTATTATAAAAAATGAAATATTATACCTATTTTTTTTACTACAAAGCATTTGGTGGAGGCGCCAGATATTTCTAATTGATTACACTAAAACATCTTTTATAAAATACACAGTTCTATTTCTTTAGTGCAACCAACGTTAAACATTCATTAATATTGTGAAACACAGCCATACCCTATACGACACCTAATGTCAATTCATAATTTAGCAAATAAGAAAAATCAGTCAAGTCAATGTAACGTGAAATGATTTTGGTGTGAGACAGGAAACCCCCAACAAAAGCATAACATACTAAGCAAAATACAATTATTACGAATTGTTTTCAAAACTGCTAATCCTTTGCAAAACCCACAACGTTAACGAGTACTACTTAATTGGCATCATTTAAGCTTGCCTGTTACTTCTAGTTATTAATAAGAGGAAGTCACATAATCAATCGATGCTCTGAATACATACTTTGATATTTTACTCTTCTTCGTGCTTTCTTTAAGTATGTGGAAGTATTTCATGGCCAATTAAATTGCAAACTGTGGTGCTTAAAAATACGTTTGAAGGTGGTGTGAATTTCTATTTCCTTTTGATATGATTATCCTTGAGTTTTTTAAATAAATTATAATCGAGGGGATTTTAAGGCTGACATATTGACTATATTTGTAAATTCAGGAAGTAAATCCTCATTTTAATTTAAATGTCGCTTTATACAGGCTCTAATTAGTAATTTTCTTTTCGATTTACTTTTAAGATTTTTAATTATAATACAAGAAATTTTAGAGGTGAATATCCTGATTATTTTCTACATTTCTAGAGTTCAACCAAAACTCGGTCTTTCATGAAGGGGTCAAATTTTCTACTGAAATTCGTATTATTTTTAATGAAAACTGAATGGACGTGCTCTTATGCAAAAAATATCACATCACAGTTATAACATTTAATCATTAAATCAGTGACATCTGGTGGAGGTGTAGCCTTGTCCACTTTATTTATCCGATTTTTGCATTATAATGTAGTATTTTATGTTCTATTGAAAACAGTTATATTTGTATTAAATCTACTAACCGATTAGAATAGTTTTGTCTCTGATATAAAACGCATTAATCAATAAAATGTATATTTGCTTCGCAATTAAAATGATGGTGAAAAAATTACTTTTCCTTTAAATATAAATTATTTGCCATAAACCAATAATTTTTACAGTTATATGTTTCGATGAAAAATACCTAAGTTAATGAAATTTTTCGACCTTCCTCCTTCCGCAAATTTTGAAATATATTTATTTAATTTACAAACGAAATTAGTTAGAAATTCTGTTTGGCAAATTTGCTTACAAGTTTCACAGTGCGTTTGCGTTAATACTTTTAGAAATATCAGGTCTTTCACCTCTAAACATCAGTCAGTTAACACCTTTTCCCATTTGAAAAATTCATTAAAAGTAGGAAATTGCAAATAAATCACAACCAACCCCTTTTCCACCAATCTAAATCTCTCGTTATGTCCCTCCGCCTAGAGGTGTGAGATTTTCTTTGGAAAAATTTTATTTGCAACTTTCACACTACATAAAGTAAAGACCAAGCATATTTTCGATCTCCTTCAAGTATAGGCCTGGTCTCAATCGATTTTCCTGCTAATATATGGGCATCCGGCTCGGGGCCGAACCGGCCATCATCTGCAGCCGCGCCCGTCGTAGGAGATTCATTGCCCAACCGTACCCACGACCCTTATTGCATCTATGGACTGTCCCAGAGTCATGTGAATTCAAATAATTATCATTGTTATTAGGGTTATAAAAAGGGGGTGCGTTAGAACAAATAAATTGCAAATTTGCTTCGTTTTCACTTTTTTAGAAATAATTTTGGAAGTTCCTCGATTAAATTAGAAAAAACTGTGCTGAAGCTTAAATGGGCTAAACCAAGATTAGTTGGCACAAACGGTTTGATGTTTTAATTCCAGTTAATTAAGTTGTCCTTATGAGACTAAAAGATGGGTTTCACTAAAAAAATTGTTGACGGTAAGCGTACAGAATGAACTACATTTTCGATAAATGTTAGCCATGGAAAGCAAAATTTGTGTCTTACTAAAGTCCTGCAGATTTTAACATTTATAAACCGTCTGACTAATATATAGGCAAAGTTTATTTGAGCAATCGTTTTCACTCTCAACAACACACTATGTCAGTTTACAAATAAAGATGCATAGCCGTTACAGTTCTCAAATGTACTGTAAAACCTCTTGCATCTTGTAAAAGTTTTTTAGATTGCTTAACGAATCCGGATTCTTTACAATAGCTCTTTAGTGAAGTTAAATAATTAGGAGTTTTCTTTAAAGTAGAATACTATTTAAATGCTTCGTGAAGCTACGAACTGGACGATAAAACTACAGAACAATGTAGTCATTTTTAATTGCGCTGCCACAACAAGACAGACTAGAGAGCCACAGCAGCAGACCAGCAGTAATGGAATGTCTTCCGAGAGTTTACGACCATCCCCAGAACTTTCTGTTTGGACTGTCAACGTAATTTTCCACTAACAGCATCACAGCTTATCTACATCCCAATAACCGAAAACCTTTACAACAAACCTCGACAATCGTATGAAATCCATTAAATACGAGAGGTTTGCTTATCAAATACAAACATAAAATCATGGGTTTGTTTTATTATACTGTTATACCTCAAATAAACTGAAATAAACTAAAATACCTGTTTCATTTATTTTATGGATTGTGTTTTGATTTCCATTTCCAATCTTTTTGGGATAGCAATAGAATTTATTAAAATTTGAAAGCATGACTTATTTAAAGCAGACGAACGATTTATTTATACCCAGATAACAATTATTTTATCATTAGCGCCCTACGGAATTCTGTTTTAGGATAGTAATTTGTTGTTCTGAGACACCGTTTTTTCAACCGATTCTAGTAATCATCATTGAAGGTAACAGTTTTCTACTATAGACTACAGCACTTGCCGAAAATGACCTCCATCAGCTTACAACTTTAAAATTACACGTATTTTCATATTATCACAAACATTCCGCAATAACCGAAAATAAGTGATATTAAAAACACTCTTGTAACCATGTCTTCCACTGATTAGATAATCTGTTTTGGTCTCTTAAATATTGTATTGTTGTAAAACTCGTAAGAGTATACTATGAAGAGATTTTCTACTTATTAAACGATTGTCCAAAGCAAATAATTTATGATCATCTTTTAATAGGATTGTGATAAGTACCATAAGGCAACTCTAAATTACGTGAAAATTTACTCAAAGGTTATTTTTGTTTGTTGTCCATAGATATCTTACATGTTCAGCCGTGTTTTAATTGTAAAATATTTGTCTGCTATTTCTAAATTTATCTGTTACACTGCATGTGCTTCTAGATCAGTTTACAGCGTTCATAGTGTAGTAGAAATCAGCATGTGTTAGTTTGCTCAAAGGTGTAGTTCGTCCGTTGTCCATACGCCACCTTACATGGTCAGCCGTGTTTTAATTATAAATTATTTGTCTGCTAGTTCCAAATTTATGGATTACACTGCCTGTGCAGCTCAATCAATTTACAGTATTCATGGTGCAGTAGAAATCAGCATTAAGAAAATTTAATTCTAGTGAAAATTCCTAAATAGAACTCAATCATAAATAGTTTGCGTTCTTCGGTAAAAACCATTTCAGCTCATTGTAAAAACTGAACAGAGCTTTATATAATTAAATAGTTATTAAGTCATAGTAATTATGATAGCCAGACTTAATCAAAAACCTTCATATTGTTTTCCACAGCCAACCTTTAACGAAATTATTTTGATCATACTGTACAAAAAAATGATAAAGCGCTCTTTTTACGGTACAAGAAATATTACAACTTTTAATTAAACTTTCAGAAACATTTTTTACTTTAGACAGTTAACCAGCCAGCCTATTTTATTCAAACTGGAATAGTATATATGAAACGTCAAGAAAATGAGGATAACGCGTAAGTTTTAAGTTTTTCCTGCATGTTTGGCCAGGGCAATCAATTTTCTCGTGTCAGCTGACATGAAAAAAGTTTTCCACTGACGCCCTTCAAACGTTTTAATGTTCTATATGATAAAAGTTTGGGCCCTCCGAATATGGCTTAGAAACGGCAAAAACAATTTAAATTTTTTAAATCTTAAAGTTGGATTGAACTTTTTAGTTTGGATATCAGTCGTAAAATGTTGGTATTTATCTCGACTCTGCAACTACTATAGTGGGCAAATATTAGATTGTAGGACAAAACTAAAATATAGCATAAAAACTCGGACACACGTAACATTATTGATATTTCGAATGAATTTTATCAACTAATTAGGTAATAGTCAGAGTACACGCTTCAGCTTTCAAATAGTAAATTGACTAATATGCGTGATATTTTAATAAAGTTAATTTAGAATTTCAATGTTGTTGGGTTCTATAAATACAATTAATGTAATAATTAAATTATATAGAAATGTTGACCTAAATATGTAACCTCACTTTTATACTAAAACGCTAACTATTAATTAACGTAATATTTTTTGTTCCTTTTTTGTGCTTCATCAAAATTAATTTTTTTTTTCACACGAAATACTAGATTTTATCTGTTTAAACCAAACTCTTCTAATAAGAAACCTATTCAATATAAGGTAATATACATTACCTTATATTGAACACACACTTCATTATTTTCAAGCTCTGGCAGAGCAAATAACCCTTTTTGTGCTCAACATTAAGGCCAGGTACTTAAATGCAACTGCAATTTAACTTCATTTCAGTTTACATTCTTTGAGCTTTCTTTGGAACATTTTCTGTTTGCATGTCCATTTGTTATGAAACCTGACAGATATTACTCTTACTTAATCATATATTTACATCCAAACCATTTTTGTAATCAGCGTGATTGACTGGAAAGGAAAATTTATGGACTTCAAAATAAGATTATACTCCGTGTATTCCAGGCAAAAGAAACGAAAATATCTGTTTAATAAATGATCTTCAGAAGGTTGTCTTTGCTTTTACAATCTACTGGTTGCTGCCATTTAAAATAGGCATTTACATGTTTTTCTGCGCTAGAGTTTGGTAGATATATGTTCAAATAATTGGTAGATACGTCGTAATGTTGCTCTGATATAAAAATTGCTTAAATTAAATCTAACGCAATTGATGTTACTTAATAACTACAATTTAAGTTATTGTTACACAACAATGCATTTGGTGGAGGTGCCGAATTGTTACTTCAAAGCTTTTATAATTTAGCCGGCCGACATTTACAGCTGAATATAAAAGTTCCTGTAAATGCAAGGAGCGAAATGTAAGACAGAAAGTAAAAGCTAAACTTCATGGAAAAACTATTTGAGTATGTGCATTATCCTGATAATTAAATTCAGCCAAGTAATTATAGTTCAATAAAATCAAAACAATAGTGTTAATTTAAGAGAAATTACTCTGATTATATGAGTTGTTTTAAAAATATAGCACGTAAAACCTACACTTTCCTGAAAAGATATTTGGCGGAGGCACCCCTTACCTAGTTGAATCTTTTCATTGTTAAGAAAACATAACTCTGTTCATATAGTTGAGTAAAATATCCTATTTTGTAAATTTAAAACACACCTGCTATGCTTGTGTAAGCATGCTTGCGTTAAGTAAATTTTAGAAGCAAAAGCAAAAAATATTTGGTAGTAGTGCCGCTTCTCTACATGACTCTTCTACTTTCCTTTGTTAATTAAACTTAACCCAGGGATTATACTTGAGTAACATAACCGTAACAATCTAAATTTATAATTCTATACTTCTGTAAGCATGCTTGCAATAAACAATTACTCAACTCAACTCCGTGATTATAGTCGAGTAAAATGATGCCTTTTGTAAATTTAAAAGAGAATATTTAGAATTATAACACGTAAAAACCCAATTGTTACCAAAAACATATTTGGTGGAGACCGCCTACCCCTTCGACATCCTTTTCTTCGTTAATTAAGCTTAATCTGGTTTATATAATTCAGTAAAATGGGCCCTTTAGTAAATTTAAAATTGAAAATGCTACACCTGTGCAGACATGTTTGCATTAAGTGACTATTTTGAAGAATGTGGGAAGAAAAATTGAATCGTCCCCGTAGAGATATTTAGTAGTGACGCCGCTTACCTACTTGATTCTTCTAGCGTTCTTTGCTAACTAAACTCCACCTAGTGATTATAGTTAAGTAAACCAACCCCTTTTGTAAATTTACAAGAGAAATAATATTTAGAATTCTAACAGGTACAACCTAAATGTTACCGAAAAGACATTTGGTGGAGGCGCCACTTACCAACTTGATGCCTCTATTATTATTTTTTCTTTAATTAAACTCAAACTAGCTTTCATAATTGACTAAACCGACTACTTCGGAAATGTAAAAAAAAAATCTACGCTTGTGAAAGCATGTTTACATTAAATGGCTATTTTGAGAAAGGTGGGAGGCAATCTTTAAAGTTCACTGAGAAGATATTTGGTGTAGGCGCCACTTATCGTGTTGACTCTTCTACTTTCCTTCGTTAATGAAATTCAACCAAGTTATTATAGTTACGTAAAACGACTCTTTTCTAAACATAAAATAGAAAATTCTATACTTATGCAAGCATGCTTACATTAAGTGGCTATTGTGAGGCATTCGACAGGAAAAATAAAATTTCACTGAAAAGATATTTGGTGGAGGCGCCGCTTATTAAGTTGATTTTTCTACATTTGTCAGCTAATGAAATTCAACCCAGTAATTATAGTAAACTAAAATGGCCCCTTTTGTAAATTTCAAAGAAAAATAATGTTTAGAATTCTAACAACAACCTGAAAGTTGCCGAAAAGATATTTGGTGGAGGTGCCGCTTACCTGCTTGATGCTTCTATTTTTATTTTCGTTTATTAAACTCAATCTGATTTTTATAATTGAATAAAACGGCCCCTTTTGTAAGTGTACAAGAGAAAACTATAGTCTTGTGTAAACATACTTACATTAAGTGATTAATTTGGAGAAAGGTGAGAGGCAAAAATTAAAGTTCACGGAAAAGATATTTGGTGGAGGCGCCGTTTATCGAAATGACTCTTCTACTTTCCTTCCTTAATTAAATTCAACCTAGCTTTTTAGATGCGCAAAATGACCACTTGGTTATATACAAAATAACAGAATTCTATACTTGTGCAAGCCTGGTTGCATTAGGTGGTTATTTTGAGGATGTGAGAGGCAAATTAAAATTTCAACGAAGAGATATATCGTGGAGGTGCCGCTTACCTTCTTGAATCTTCTACATTTGTTTGCTAATTAAACTCAACCCAGTGACACAGTTAAGTAAAATGACCCCTATTGGAATTTTAAATCGAAATAATCTTTAGAATTCTGGCAAGAACCACCTGAACGTTACCGAAAAGATATTTGGTACCGCTTACCTGCTTGATGATTCTACGTTTTTTAGCTAAACTCAACCTGACTTTTATAATTATATAGAATGGCCCCTTTCGTTAATGTAAAAAAGAAAACTATAGTCTTGTGTAAACACGTTTACATTAAGAGGTTATTTTGAGAAAAGTGAGAAACAAAATTTAAAGTTCACGAAACGATATTTGGTGGAGGCGCCGATTGTCGAGTTGGCTCTTCTACTTTCCTTCGGTAAATAACTTCAACCTAGTTTTTTTAAGTTGCGTATAACGAAGCCTTGTTTAAATATAAAATAAAAATTCTACAGTTGCATTAAGTGAATATTTGAGGAATGTAAGAGGTAAAATTGAAACTTCAACGAAAAGATATTTAGTGAAGGCGCCGCTTACCTACTTGACTCTTTTACATTTCGCTTCATTAATTAAACTCATTTTCTATAGTTGACTAAAACGACTCCTTCTGTAAAATATAAAGGATAAAGTTCTACGGTTGCTACGCCAGCTTGCATCAAGTCACTATTTTTAGTACTCAGTGATAAAATCGAAACTTCATCGAAGCATGATTTGGTGCAATGGTTAGTTATATTGTTCTTTCGTTTATCCGCGTAGGGCTTTAATTAAAGTAAAACCATTTCCAAAATCTTAGCAGCATCTAAAAATTATATATAAAACATTTGGTGGAGGCGCGTGTTTCCCGTTTTACCCTTCGACCCCCTTCGTTGTTAATCTCAACCCAATTTTATAGTCAAATATAGGCCCTTTTCGGAAATTAGGAAGCAAAACTCTATAGCTGTATTCGTGTGTTAGTTGCATTAGGTGAATATGACTGTAAATTCGAGGGTTAAAAGGGACCTTACATCGAAAAAATATTTAGCGGAAATGCGTGTTACAACTCACTTACTAAAGTAGCACCCCTTCGAAAAATTCCTAATTTTCCATGTTACTCAATAATTTCTTTGTAACTGAAACCTAAAGAAATTGGTTTGTTGTAATGTTTATGCTATAGAATTATCGTATACATATCATAAACGGTAATACATATATAACGAATATATTCAAAGAAAAATCTGATAATAATATTTTTAATTAGCTCAAAGTTGTTTCGTATAAACTATCTAAGTTGGTCGGTTGTCTGTAAGTGTAATTCCAAAATGAGCGTTCAGTGACCAGCGTAGAAAGTTAGGGGTTTAACAATCAGCGCTTAAGGGGCACACGTGGTTCTTTTTATTTTCTACAACTAGTAGTGAACTCGCATTTGAACAAACGTTCGCAATTGATAACAAACGTTCTCCTCTGACCTCACAAGTTTAACTTTAGCTTCTTTCATTTACAGCAGAGCGTGCGTTGTCGACATAAATTTCTGCGCTCATGAATGAACTGTTATTTTAGCAAAGTGCGGTCGTATGTTTTATTTTATCTGTGCAGAGAAATATTTACTAAAGTGAAGCGAGAATCAATGCGTCGGAGTCTAAAATTCCGGCGCGAGCTTTTATGTGGAGTATATTTTTATTTCGTCCTCCGGTATAGCTTTTATTCGCGCAAATTCTTTTAAGAGGTATTTTTGCAGGTGCTTAAGTGCGGGTCTCATTAGGGAATCCGCGGATCTCAGATTTTAAATTTGAACTAGTTGTGCGCTTTTCCGTATTCTTGAATTCAGGGCTGAAACGTTCCCATACCGCATTTCATTCGATATCCGGCGTAATTGGATAAAATAATTGCGAGTGTGTATACAGAGCGAGTGAACCGTGTATCAATTTAAAAAATGGTGCAGCCTGAAATTAAATTCTTCCTCTCTATTTGAATAGGATATTATTTCAATTATCAGTTATACTGCATACGTAATTCTTCCTGCAGCTTGACATTGTAGAAGCTTCGTTGGACAAACAAAATTTAATTTGTTGTTTGTTGGAAAATGTCATTCGAAAGCTCTGCTGCTGCGGTTGGCGACTCTGGCAACTGTCACGATTCCTGTAATCTGCTGCTACTGCATCCAGCGTGCCTTGACAGTAGTACAATCAAGTTTCATGCAACTTCACACGCGCTTTGTTGTGCACTTTTTATTTCCATTCGAAATAAATTGGATTGTGGTGCACAATAAAGATACATGTTGCAGGAATGAAACACATCCCGATCTGGCGCCTCCTCCCTCTTCTGTTATTTATTTACGCACTCCAAACCGGATCCGCGGAAAACAACTTAATTAAAAATAAAATTAAAAACGCAAACGCGGTTGGCTTCAAAAGCGCAATTATTATGTGCTCAAAACAAATAAAAATACAGTGGATACGACACAACACCCACACGCCATGACTAAAAGCTTCCGTTTTTCCCATCGTTATGTATTCATTCATAACACCGGCGTATATACATGAAATGGATACATAATCCAAACGCACGAGCTGTTATCTTCAGCAAAACACCGAAACCCGTAATCAACTATTTGCGGCTTTCATATCCCCGACAATGTTATTTTAATAAAAACGCTGAAATGTAAAAACAAATAAAATTTTAGTAAAATTAAAATACACCCCAGAACATTTAACTTTAACAGGTTTATTTAAATTTTCAGGGCTGAACTGAGATACCAAAACAGACTGAAATATGCCCAAAGCGACTACGAAGTTTGGTTTAGCGTTTTAATTAATTAACGGAATTAATTTATTAAGTATTCGAATCCACTAGCTTAAGTTAACCTGCTAAACCCAAAAAATTTATTCGATTCTGAACCATAACACGTTGGCGTTTAGCTGAACAAGAGGTTAATTTTTTTGATGGGCCAGGATATACTTCATTTAAACTAACTGTATAATTTTTATTAATTATACATGGTGCTCAAATGCAAATAGATAACACTTAAAGAACAAAGTTCTGTAATAAAAGAGTTAATTTTCAAAAATTCAATTGCCACAGCACATTTGGAAAAATAATATATATTCTTTGAGGCTTTCCCGGTTTTTCGAACTGTCAACATTACAATTTACTTTCGGCTTAGACCGCGTCGTCATTTGGGAACTACACCCAGCATTATCAGGTGCGGCCCAAACTGTAGCTTGTCTGCCTTTACAAGCATTTGCTCTAGAAGTTTGAGCTATATTTGTTTGTAGGCCCTGCCTGCCTACTTTATTCCTTCAAATATGTAATATATATATATATATATATATATATATATATATGATATACAGAGTAACTCTAAACATGTGCGAAAACCTTTAACAACGTATAGCTGAGGTTATTTATCACCTAAATTACCTAGTAATCTTTTTAAAATTCTGCATCGTTACGAGG
>JABXWE010029367.1:0-15489 GCA_014611495.1 Limonius californicus | reverse complement strand
AATAGCCTGATGTTTTTTGTATGCATTCATAATCAATTTCAATTACCTTAAGTCATTTATCCTAACGAAACTTCAAATATTAGTCTTGTATATTTCGTAAGTGGGTTAATTCTGTAAATTAGAAAAAATCTTAAATTTCCGAAATCTTGTATTAAAAAATATCAAATATTTGACGAAGAAGAAGAAAATACTGGGCTAATATTGGTATTCCTAATGTCTATGTATCTAATAATCAGAAAATGAGCTCATTGCAGGAAAGTAGATGAAAATATGTTTAACTGAACCTTTTCATTATACTGAGGTAAGATATACACATCGTTATTCAAAGCAAAATCTTTAGAAAGAAATACATTTTTAGCGGAATTGTATAAAAATATGACATACAGTATGTGCCACGAAGAGGTTAACATGAAACAAAGATTTTTATACTCTAATTCGCACGCATCAAACCATGTGCCTTCTAGAAAGTAAAGCTTAATTAAAAACTAAAGAAAAAGATTTCTAAAAGGTTATAGCGGCAAAATCTGATATTAAGGAGGCCAGTCCGAAAACCATGATTGAGTCGGAATCACAAAAGATACCGATTAGTGTTTGCGCAACAACATGCAGATCAATGGATCAGTGCAGGTCACTAGTGTTTTTCAGTGATAAGTCACGATCTACTTGACACGTTGCGCAGGTTGCTCTCCAGTTTGGGCACGTGCAGGTGAACCCTGTCGTGAAGGATTGGTTCAGAAGATAGATAAGTTCGGAAAAGGCTCTGATACGGTATGGGCTGGTCACTTGGAAACCTCGTACATGTTTCGCTGTGTACCACTACGAATGAATGTCCGTTACATCGAGGACATTCTCGCAAAGTGGTACCTGCTGTAGCGCGTGTACATGCAGGATTTCTGTTCCAGCTGCCCAACCACGCCTAGCAGCTTATACAAGCAGGTTCCGGGAAGAACACTAAATTCCCGTGAAGAACTGGCCCCCTCTCAGTCCAGACTTTAACCCAGTTGAGCACTTAGGGGACTAGCTAGATCGGAAAATCAGATATTGACCTGCAGCACCAGAAAATTTCCGACAGTTCATGTTAAATCCTTTAAAAGAATATCTCTAGAAGATATACGGTGGTTGATTGGAAACATATCGCGAAGGTGCCAGGCCGTCATCCAAGTTCATAGAGTCATACGCGCTACTAGATGTCTTTAAATGTTTGTAATTTATAAGAAGTTTATAATCCCAGTTTTGCAGTTTTACCACGTGTGTTTGTTCTTTGGGTTTAGAAGATAGCAATAATTAAACCAAATTATTTTTTGTTTAAACCAACGAAATCTAACCAATTTTTTACAGTTTCGCTTCTCGCAATTTTAAGTTACCCTAATCTATTAGCGCAATGTAACAATAATTAGATTTTAGATGTAACCAAGAACAAGTTGTATTGAAATGTGACATTGAAACTTGATTCCAAAAATTAATTTAAAAATTTAATTATTAAACTGATTTCAAAATTATATGAAAAATTTCGAATAAATAAAAATAAGCAAAACAAAACTAAATTCAGAATCTTCAGATTTTACGTTTAAAAAACGTTTACTAAAGAAAATTTATAATTTTAATACAAAAAAAGTATATTTTAGAGTTACTATCTTGAGAACAAAACACCACAGCCTTACTTTGACATCACCAATAAAGCAAGTATGCAGGATGATTATTTTATTTTGTAACAGGTAGATAGGCTACACACATTACAGCTGTTTGTATTCCATAGGTATCTTAGTAAAAGGCCTCGGTGGAGCTGTGCTGATGCGCGCTGCCACTCGAGGTCACAGCGAAATGCGGCCGATCGGTTGGGGGTGTTCGAAATCCGACTGGCGCCACCGCATTTCGCTTACTTAAGTTTAGGGTGCATGTTGCAAGAAAGTTTAGTATATAAGGGACGCCCGCACCACCCTGAAATAATGTTCCGGGGGGGGGGGTAGAATATAAATGTGTTTTAGTAAACTTTACATTAAAAATCAAATTAGTTACGTTAGAAGTACTAAGAAACTACAATGAAGCTATTTACCAATAAATAAGATTAATTAATGACGTAATAAATGTTAAAACTACCAGCCACCTTGCTGTTCATATACTTCAATCTGCCGCAGATGGGAATTTCTAACACGAGTTAGCGTGTGTGGGGTAATTGACCTACATGCTTCAATAATTCTTTCACGTCAATCTTCCTCAGTTCCTACGGGAGTTTCGTAGACGTTTTTTTATATTTACCCGATATAAAGAAATCCAACAGGGTCAAGTCCGGACTACGTGGCGGTTAAGGATGAATTGCGCCTCTTGCAATTAATTTGTTATGGAAACTTTCATCTTGGTAGTTTCTTACAATTCAATAGAACTAGGCAGGTGTTCCGTTATTTTTAAACCACAGGCGCTGTCTTAAATAAACAGAAAGGCCTCCCAAAAGTTGAGGCAAATCAGTTTCTAAAAAATATAAATATATTTCCCTATTTAAACTGCCTTCAAAGAAGTGGGGACCAATGATAAAGTTACTAACGATAGCACACACTACACACTTACAGTAACAATTTTTTGAATAGAATTGTGAATTGTAAATAGAAATGACCATTGTGTCTATTTACACAAACATTGTTACTACACGTCACTTCGTCAGAAAATAGAATATTTCTTAAAAATAGTAGATCAGTAGTATCTTCGTCTTTTAAAAATTGGCTGAAATTCACTTTATATGGGTAATCATCTACAGTAAGGTGAAGAGTTAAGGATCAAACCGATTTGCTTCTAAACTGTTAAATACTGAACTTTGGCTAAAGCCTACAGTTCTTGCAACTGCTTGTTAACTTATATGGGAATTACCAGACACTTGTTCGATGACTGGCGCTTCAGCTTCTATAGTTGTAACATGTCGTTGTCTCAGCTTTGGTTTGGAAAACTGTCCGCAAATTTCTTTCCAAACGCATAAAGGCATTATGTGATGGAAGGGGTCTATCCGGGTGCCTTTGTGCATATCTTACTGCAAAGACCGCCGCTCCCTTGCATTCTTCCAAAATCAACATCATATCCGTTTTTTAGCTTTCGGAATATTTTGAAACTGATTCTTATTACCACAAGAATCTATACATATCAACCACTTTCTACAAAAGTTTGTTAAGTATTGATAAAATTATAGTTGATATTTGCCTGTCCAAAGGACTCTTAATGTGATAAAATATTTTTTATAACTAAAAAGTTAACTACGCATTTCATGCACATGTAGAAGGTGAAGCCCGTCTATTTGTTACAAGATAAAATGATCACACTATATAATTACAATTTGCTACAATACCTATACTTTGATAAATAGTAAATTTAAATACATATTTTACCACTGTACTATTCGTTTACTGGTTCAATTTAGTTTGAGCACAAATAAAATGAGTTGTTTTTCATCAAATATCTAAATTGCACTCGTAATAACTGTAATAACTACGTGACGTCTACAATTCACTGTTAGATTTGAAACGAAATTGCATGTTTCTATGCTATTTCCACCCAAATGACTTCCAATATCTGAATTGTCTAGTTCTATCAATTTGACGTTCGAATTAAATCAGTTGTATATATTGAAATCCGACTTTAAGGCAGCAAATATCTTTCTACGATAGTGCATTTTTCACTAAATCTTTTTTGCTATTTTACACACTGGTTTATTGTATCACAATTTTGTATTGTATTGTGAATTTGCGAATATAACCAACATTCATTTTTGCTAATATAAATAGATTTCTTCAGTGTAGTAATAACTGGAAAGCTACTCTGTGTTCGACGTCAAGCAACTGTTCCACCAAAACAACAAAAACTACAAAATTATTGACTGCGTTTCCACTATAGCGAAAATGTCAGCCGCCTATATTTAGAAGATTCATAAAAGACAAACAGACCACGATTTCCTAACACAAAAAATATTTCAGAAATATCAATAATGCTGAGGATTAGGATATTTATAACTTACATTTTACTGGAGAGACTCAGACATCGATTTGGCTATACAGTCCCTGAAAAGAGATGCATTTGGTCAGAACTTAATAATCTATAAAATTGTATGTTTACTACGTTACAATGTGTGGGGTGCGTCAAAAGTAGTCGATGTATACAATCCCATGTTTCTATTTCACACTGCATGTGTACCGTTACAAAACCTTGTTTGTCTATTTACTACACCGGAAGTATCTCGAAAAGCTCGTTTCCGGTACAATAATAAATTAATAACAAAGTGGAAGCTTAAATTCTCTAATGCACCTAAATGGCAGAGGACGTTTCTAATTTTATTAAAGCAATATCAACTTTTATAACACAATTATTTCGAACTAACCTATTTTCATATATGGAACTTTGCTATTAGTCGGAATAACTTCCAAGATAATCGCACACTTCAGTTTAATCTTTTATTTTATAACCTTTTAGTGTAATTTTACATACAGAACAAGAAGGCCCGCAGGAATTTCCAACTGCGGTAGATTAAGATAAATATGAATATTAGTAATTGATTTCCCGGACCGGAGAAAAATATTCATAAAACTATTTTAAAAAACGTTGAAAATGATTGACACCCTATGGAATAGCGCAAAAAGTTAGGTTGCAAAGAACTTAAATTTCTCCCTCAAATACAACACCATTAATTCTACAATATAAGCAACGTATTGGTATTAATTGCATATATTTGTACACAGCAGAAAATCCAAAAAAGTCTATTACAAGCAGTTATTGAGAAATTCAAATGGGTAATTGGAAATGTGTTACTTAATTTATGTTGTGCGGATAAAGCTGGTTTAAGAAAAGTTCGGTAGTTTTTATATATTGGGCTTACTTTAACCAAAATAATCTTCTGTTTCAGATTAACATACAGCATTAGTTGGGAGGCAAGCGCCAAACTCCGGGGACATATTAAAAAAACACAAAAGTTGTGATACGATTGTTATTCGATTTCGAATGACAACGTCTTAAAGCTTCTATTTTATAGAGTAAGTTGGTACATTTTAATTGTCAAACAATATCTTCTCAATTACTATCAAACTATTTACAATTTACTAAAAGTGATAGGCAATGCTGTCCTTCTACACGTATATGTTTATGGTTTCAGCAATAGAAATGCCAGAGTTGAAACATATCGTCAATGGAATCCTCATCGTGGGATTCCGACTAGAACCGTATTTACCAAAACCTTCAACACACTTTGTAAAAGTGGTACACTTCCTAGTGCGCACATACCTAACGTGCCCATGGACAAGATGTAGATGAGGTGGAAAACATTCTTGATTTAATGGAACATAGCCCTACGACTAGTTCACGAAGAATTTCCGTTCAACTTGAAACTCCTCAGACAAGAGTGATTGGTTTTTATCCATACCACATACAGCGTGTACAGCAGCTACAACTGGGAGACCATTCATTCTTTCTTCACCGATGGTCTGATCAAAATCCACATGAAATAGTCGAAACAAATTGTCATCATCGTTTTTCTTAACGTGTGGTGCGGTATCGTTAATAAACATTTACTAGGCCCTTTTATTTTTAAGAATCGCTTAACAGGAGGACAGTACTTGGAATTTTTAAAAAATGATTTACAAAGACCGTTAGGAGGTGTTCCTTTAAAAATAAGTAATATGTACTATCAGCAAGACAATTTTACCATCAAGTCAAGCAGCATTTGAATGTAACGTTTCCAGGACGACGGCCAGGTCGCGATGGTCCACTAGTTGATTGCCAAGATCTCCAGACTCCACACCATTAGACACTTGTTGTTGGGGCTTGGTGTACAAATCAGAAGTGGACAATCGAGATGCACTAATTCACCGTATTTTAAATGCTGCTGCTGGCATAAAGGAACATCAAGGTGAACTTGGGAAACGAGCATGAACTGTTCACAAATTCGTCATAAATGTCCGAAGGTCCATGGAAACATCTTTAAAAATTTAATCTTGTTTAAAATGTTAAGACGTTCTAATTCGAAAGCAAATAAATTAATGTTTGGAATGTCCTGCTGGAGTTCAACACTTTCGTCCCGACTCACCCTCTATTTTTGTATGCCTTTTTAACCAATTCTAATTTACGATATGATTTAAAATGTGTTCACGTGTTTGTTTAGTTAATATGTAATTTTAAATTTTCACAATTATAACCCAAAACTTTATTGAAAGGTTACCAACAAGAAAAATAATTTATATTTGTCTTGCATCTTATACTACAGGGATTGGTTACATATATCACCCTGTAAGATAGTTTACACTTACGACGCAGATAGGAGCGGGTCTCTTAAGCTTTGCGAACTAGATAGGTGAAACCACATCAGTTAAGATTTTGTCCAAATTTGTTAATATTACACGATTACTACCGCGATAAAGGGAATGTAGGGTAACTACATAAAGATTATAATCCTCCAAAAGACGTTCTCTGAATTTCTGCAATTATATCCTAGTTAATAAGGACAATGAGGAAGCTGAAGTACGTCCCGTGCGTGTAGTAAACTACGATGCAATTACTGTACTTTGCTTAGCTGGAAATGTTTTGAAGAAGATGCTTTTGTGGCATGTCTGCTTCTGTTTACATATATCTCGTAAAACTGCCTGTCGGTAAAGTGCAGTTTAATAATCTTGTTATTTTAATTGTTTTGATGATATCGTCGGTTTATTCGTAATTTGTGCTGAACTAGATCCACTTACTGTTTCTCCTTGCAAATATACCTAACAGCTACGTTTGAATTTTCTCAGAAACGCAGCTTTCGCAATTAGTAGACAGTAAATAATCGTTTGTTCCCATAGTTTGAAACTTGTATCAAGTTTATTCAGAAGTTTATAATTGGGAAGGAGTTACGCCAACCTTTTCTGAAATAATCACAGATGATCTAGGCGTCATCAAGCCACAGTAATTCCTAATTTGTTTAACTTCATAATACTATGGAAATAGATTTAGTGAATATTAATGCGCAAGAACATAGTAACAACTTCCAACGGAACTCGATGAGATTATAGAAAAATACCAACACACGCAACTATGGAAGCTCTAGAAATTCATTCCATAAAACAAAACCATGGTTTGCCATCAAAATCAAAATCAAGACATGGCATGGAAAAAGGAAAAGTTTATCTGATTCACAGAATGAATGCAATTAGTTGTGTATATGAAAAAAACGTAGAAGTGAGAATCCACGTGAACTTAAGAATGCAGGGAATAAACAACAAATATTAGCAACAATTCACCGTAAAAGTTGAAAGTAATCTTTGAGTTTGAGAATACTGAGTAGGAGGTTAGAAAGCCTAGAGAAATATGTGTATATTTTAAGGAATTATATCAAAATGATATGGTGATATACATGAAGACAAAAAGAAAACATAAATAATTAATTAGAGCAGAAAGTCAAGAGAACAAATACAATAAGTTGTAATAAAATCACAAATTAGTAAATTAAATGAGGAAGAGCAAATCTACCATCAGAAATAACTAGTTTTAGAAACAATTTCTATACATCTTCCACAGCAAATAAGTAGAGAACCGTCATTATGATACCAGTTATTATATTAGAAAGAAGAAACCCCATTCACTACGTGGATAGTTCATTATTTATTGTCCCTAGTATAATAGCAAATTACTTAAATATTGGAAGCAACTTTTTTTTTCTCAGCACAGTCCCCTGCAAGGTTAACACACTTAGTATAACGGTGATGCAGAGCTTGATAGCCTCAAAAAAAAACTTTTTGTCCTGCACTGCAAACCACTCATTCGTTTGAGTTTGCCGCTTCATATGAATTAAAGTCATATTTTAATTGCCGCTCTAAAGTCGATTAATATTTTATTATTTCCAAAGGTTAATTCATGGGAGGTCACTTATTCGGAACTCCATAAGGGAACGTTGTCATGTATGTTTAGTCTTTAGTGCCGATCGAAAACAGTTCTTAGAATCCTTTCTCTGCAGAATGGCCCTGAAGCTCCATGGAGAATATTTTGTTCTAGAATTCTTGCATATTTCGTAATATGATGAAATGTTCCAGCTGCTGGATACTTTCGTTCGGTTTTTCGCCAGTCGACTTAAGGTTTGCTAACTTAATTTACCGTATCATTTTCTTACCTCACTTTAATAAATTGTGACACATCAACTACAGCAAAATAAAATAAATTAGCTGATTCATTTTTCACATAGTTTGCGTTTTTACTTCCGTTTTCAACCTTTTTGGGATTGCAGTAGATTTCATTCTAAAATACATAAATTGTATATTTAAAGTAAAGGAATCAATTTGTTTATTCCCGGTGCATCGTGCATTTTTATCATATGGTGAACAGCCTGTATTCCTATTTCCTACAATTAATTTGTTGTTTTGAGAAGAACTGTTTATATTGGTCTTTCCTTATGGCAAAAGCTTTTACTACTGACTACAGCAGTTATTGAAAACGACTCCCGTTAGCTAGCAAAAAAATTACACGTCTTTGCATGTTAATAAAAACATTCTGTATTAACCGAAGGTAATATTGCCATAGTCTTTTGTATTCTTATCTTTCAGTGTTCGGACCGTAGGAATTGGAATGGGATGCAAACGCTAGGAAACCATATGCGAATGATTCACCGTTTGTCTAGCCGCATGCCAAAATGTAATTCACTGTCATGTAGAGGGATTACGAGTATTAGTGAGGTACAATTTGAGATGTTTCTTCATTATTATGGAACTTGTTTGTTATGATTATTTGGTTTTGCCACTTCATTTGAATTTTACTCCTATTTTAATTGCCGCTTCATAGAAATCAAAATTCTGTTTTAATTGCCATTTTCAAGTCGATCCTATATTATTTTTTTAAGATGAGTTATGCGAGGCCACTTTCGCGAAGCCTTTGAAAAGTTTCCTTTGTAGACTAGATTTACCGATCAACAACAATTCTCGGAAGTCGCACGTGTTATTTTCCTTCCAGAATGATTGCACCATATTTCGCAATGTGGTGTAATCTTTTGGGGGAATGCAGGTTGGCGTTGCGTTTTGCTCTTCAGTCGGTCTTCCACCTTCGACTCCGGTCTACTATTTCCATCTACGGGGGCCGTAAAGAAAAATTTAGTAGCCGCTAATCTTTGGGCCCAGACCGACGTATTATGAAGATCGGGTTTTCCTCGCGGCTCTTCTGCTAAACTGAGTTTTATCGTAACGTATTTTGCTCTAGGCAAATAGAATCTCGACCAAGTCGGATTTAAATAACAATTAGCAGAGTGTTAAGCTTTGGTGCATGGACAATTAAGTGTAATCGTCCTTTCGATCTTTATCGGATATAAGCGATTTAAAAACCCGCGAAGTTGTGCTTCTTGGAGCTGTTGTTTCAACGGTCTAAAGCCCTTTGGGAAGCAATCTAATCCCCAGGGGGCGTACCAGCAATTATTTTGTCCCAAAGTCTCCCGAGGAACGTCGCCTACCTTTTTCCCGGACTTGAAAATACCCCAGACTGTATCTGCATCTGGAGAACACCCCGAAATTGTGCCTGTCCCTCTCTTCCTACTCCATTCATCGAAAGTCAAGGTAAAGGAATTCGTTTTTTTGTGTTGTGAAACAAAACCTTTTACGCGTTAACGCAAAATTCTAAGTGATTGAACCTTTTTTTGTTTAACGCGACCTTCAGTCGTACATTGTAGTTTCCTTTGGTTGCTGTTAAATGTAAAAAGAAACTACATACTGTATTACTGTTGTAAATTCAGGCGCCACTGGCCACGTAGGTTTTTTGAAAGATTTTAAATACCGTAAGCCATGGGCGGCGAGCTCCTCCTTAATCGAACGTTCCTTTTAACCGATTGTTGTATTGAGTAAAATATTACTACTTGCTGTCATATTTTTTTTGTACCGTCATTTACTCTCAAAAGGTTAATTATATGTGTTTTGAAACTTATTACATCTTTTATTATTGTATATATTGTATTTGTGTCTGCATGAATTTTGCAAGCTTGATGTACAGGAGGAGGCACAATAAAGGTGAGTTCGATTCCTGTAAGCCGCTGGCTTCTCGGTCTTCCACGAGAACCTGCAATCAGCTGTATTTGGAAGGTGGCGCCCACTAATTTTGACCTACTCTGTACACAACCAGGAAGATTTTCTCCCGTAACCGATTTCCATGAACCCCCCCTACTCCTCTGAGCTAAGCTGCAGGCCTTTTTCCACCTATCCGGTTGGGGGTCGCGAAGAAGCTCGTTTAGCCCGTAACATGTTCCATAGGATACTCCTCTTCTATCAAACTTTTTTTTAATACGTAGTTGGTTCGTTGTCCATACGCTGCCTTACATGTTTAACGGTCTCTTCATTATAAAGTGTTTCCTGGCACTGTTAGATTTCAGTATTACAGTACCTGTGCAATAAAGCACTAAACTCACACCATTTCTGCCTGAAAAGTAGAAGCCAACTTCAATAAAAGCCATTTCAGAAAACTTGTGGCGAAATTCATCAACACTATTGCGAAAACCGCTAGCCATTTCAATTAACACCGTTTCGGAAATGTTTACGTTGTTCATTGAAAACCATTGTAGTTGCTTGCTGCAACTGATTTAAGCTTTATAATTTGATGATTATTGTCAGTCAATATGATATTTGCCACTGCCAACCTTTTCCAAACATTATGTTGGTCGTACTAAAGTATACCAGTCAATGAAAACTTCCTGTGCGGTATACTATAGAACTATGAAGCCGTGAAAATCAAATCAGAAATACAGAAAACTGATATACGACGTGTAATTACATTTGCAGGCGAAATGCCCGTCAATGAAATGAAAATGGTAAAGAAGAAAGATATGGAACCAGGCCCTACTAAACCCACCCCAAAGATGGAAAGAGAGCCAAGCCTAACCCTACCAAAAGTAACATGTTTTAGGCCTCCTTTGAAAAAATAGCAAATAGACGAAAGGCTTCGTTTCTGAATCCACGATCCGCCACTGGTCTGAGATATATAAAATCGGAAACCGCAATATAACTGAATATTAATATACCTTTAATCCATGCCGTCAGTTAATGAATGAAAAAGGGGATTTACTTCCTGCGTATGAATGCACGTTATACTCCGACAACAAATTAGCCTCTCCTGCTTTCAATTTTAGATAATAAATTGATTAGGAAGACCCTCATAAATAAAAACGCAGAAAACAATTACAGCTACACGACATGAATAGGTTTGCGGAAACAATTAAGCAAGGTGAAATTAATTTCATAATCCGGACCCTCGCATTTATACGAAACATTTGAGGTGTAAAACGCTTTCTTCCCTCCTTTAGTGGCACCTTAAACATAATTATAATAAAACCCAGTTAGACAGTTACTCTTGAAACAACAGGGCTTTTGTCATTATAAAATGACCAAATGTTGGTGTATTAGTTTAATTAATTCTGTTTAGAATCTACAATGAAAAGCACGTACTCAGTTGACACAACTTAGGCACCAAAAAGGAAACTAAAGGGCTACTAAAGTTACTCAAAATGAGATATAATTAGCGTTACCTTAATAGGGGACCTTACAAGTTGCGATTTTTTAACCAGCAGACGACATATCTAAGATTGAAATAAAGTGAAAAAATTATAGAACAAAATTCTACCAACTGATGATAAAAAAATTGCTAAAAGTAATGTAAAAATTCAGTAAAATCAACTACGTTTAAGATATATGTGGATTTATTGCAATGAAACCCTATTACAAACTGTTATCATTTAAAAACATAATGTACATAACCTCAATGTCAAGACAATAAATACAATGCCCAGGCTCTATAACAAATGTGTTTTGTTGTATATTATATGCATCATTTTTTACATTGGCTACATTCGCTTTGAAGAGTAGTAGTAGACGGTCCTAAGCCCCGGGACGGACAGGAAACGAATATAATGGTTTTTCTATGTAAAAAATTACATTTATTTTTGTTGTCAGTTCGCTTTAGAATCCCCTTAAAGCTGCATAAAAATTATGTAAATAGCTATTAATTTTTCTGTTGTTTACATTCCTTTTCCTTTGTCTTCGTGTGCTTTATCTCTTACGAGACGTAGCGATCTTCTCTGCTATGCCTGTGTTGCGCGTTTAGAGGGCCACAGACATAGAGGACCTACAGCTGAACGTGGGCTCCGAACCACGGGAAGTGTAAACACTTCTACTCCAGGGAAGATTTACTAGACAGAATACCTCGCTGGCTTGCCATTGCCTTGCGAGGAAGGACGGTCGTTAAAAATCCGATGTCCGATGTCTGACGTTCCGGTACTGAGAATTAAACCCAGGACCTTCAGCGTAGAAGTCTAACGTGCTAACCTCTAGCCCTCTACTCCTCTTTACATTCCTTACAGAAATATATGAAACTATATACGTTAATTAGCATCGTGTGATAGGACCTGCGTTTTGTTTGACAGTCTTTTCAAAAGAAAAATATGTAGACTGTATGAGCATGTTAAGTATATATTTTTCGTCGATGTAACTACGAGAGTGATTTTAAAATAAATTGTAGGAATAGAATCCGATTAGTTATATTTATAGGAATGTTTACTTTTTAGTAAGAAGATATCGCATTGTAAGTAATACATGGCCACGATAGTGGTAGTAATAATAATTTAAACGCCATTTCCTAAACAGAATTTTTCTTTCATGTGTTACAAATCAATATTTAAATCAGTAAGAGTTCAAATTCCCCGACTCGATGCCTAACGGGCGGCCTAACTACCCAGTCGCTTTAAATAATTGAGTACCTGCGTTCGAATGAACAAGGGCCAATAATGTGGTTGTCCGCTGCGTGATTCCCACCGCATCATAACGCGTTATGAAGTGGGCACGCGTCAACCGGGTGTGAGAGCAAGAATATGGGAGCTCTGTTCTTCCGCCTTACAGGCCACACTCCTTCACTGAATACAGAGCCTTACAAAAAATAGTTTGTAACGAAGTTTCCGGGAAGCAACCGTTGAAAATTTGATAATTAAATGTTAGGTCGATTGAGTTCCGAGAAGAGGCGTCTGCGGCAGTGCAAGTGGAGTTCTAAATTGTTTTTCCCCACGCATTCATCTTCGCGTACGAACACACTCCGGAGGAACGCACAAAGAAAGGGAACCTTATATATACAGGATCCTAGCATAAAATAAAATTGGTTAATTAGGAGTCGAGCTCCATCCGAGAAAGAAGTCAGCTGAGAATAGAATTGCGAGTCCGCCAGAGAAGCAATCAAACCGAGGTTGATCCGTCAAAATATTCTCAATACGTGAGAATATTCCAGTCCGTTGGAGAATTCCCTAAAATCCGTGTACCTGCACGGTGTCGCATTTATTAATTTTTGTGGAAAACTTCGCCGTTGGGGTGACCTTGATTAATATCCAGCAGGTTGTGCCAACTAGTGTCAATCAGGTTAACACACCAAAGAAATAATGAGAGGTCTAATAAGCCGATCAGGCCAGGCTAATTTGACCATTGATTTTCCTATTTTGCCGTAATTGGGAATTTCCGAACTAATTTAACAATATGTTATAGTCGGTCAGGCCAGACTGAACGTATTTTTAAAATTAGGCATTAACAATTTCAAACACTCACCGTACAGTAAAGGTTTATTGTTACAATATACCACGAAATATTTAAATTCATTCACCGGCGAAATTACGACTACAAGACCATTTTCCCAGCATCTAGATTTCCCAAAAACGTTCGTTGACCCTGCAAGGACACGCCGCCAGGTGATTATTAATCTAATAACGGCGTGAACACGGAAAAGGTGCAGATTAGTGGTTTCAAAATACATTCTGTTAAACGTACTTGAATTAACTGCCATGTGGCAATCTATATTTTACTTATTTCTGTAAAGATAGGACACACATGCTGCGCGCGGCCCATAGCTGCAACGCAAGCTACCAGGCCAGTGATTCGGCTTCCTCAGTCCGTCCAGTGGCGTACCGTCCAGGATTTTGAATATACTATTATTTTCCTTATGACCCTCGAGTCAGCTCCATGTCAGATAATGATGATGGTGAACACCAGAATCACACATATTTTGCTTTTTATTGTAACATTTAAACACAATAAATCCTGTTATAACCATTACAGTCTCTTTGCATATTATTACGAACTTCTGGCTCTGAGCTAAAACCAGGCAAACCGTCCACCACGTGGGCGGACCGTTACAAGTCTAATAATCAATGGGTTCAACTACTTGTGCACCCCACTAATATTTGATATTCTTAAATTGTTATATATATAGACCATCTAGATATTAGTATTCCTGATAGTTTGTAGTATAATGTAGCGGTTCTACGTTTTGCTGAAACCATATTCTTGCATCTGGAATATTTCTGAACAGGCTTTTAATTTCTCTGATACCCGAGTGTTACTTATTTGTTTTCAAGTCTTTATTTTTCAAATTCTTAAGCTCTATAAGAATTTAAGTGTTGTTACATTTGTTTTCTATATAGCGTTGTGATTAACGTCATGCTCAGTGTCCAATTCTCGAGGAAATTGACATCAGACTTCGAGATTGCTACTGAAATTTAATTTTTGAATTGTAAATTGAGCACATTCCGAAGAATAGTAACTTTAATATATTAATTATAAACAACGGAAACAGCTAACTACTACAAATTTCCGAATAAATCCTTAATCGTTGGCCATTTTATTATATAGCATCATAATTTTACAACAATTTGCTGAACTGATAATGTTAACTGGGACACAGCAAAAACATAAAAAAAATTCACTATATATTTCATAATTATAATATGCTTAAAGGTCTACGACCGGATGTATTCCTACTTCTTCTATAGGCCAGGCAGGCCCCTATATTAGGATATATGCTGCACGCATATTGAATTCATATTATCGGAAGGGCATTCGGAATATAAAAAAGGTAATGCAACGAAGCGCTGCGTTCTATATTTTGTCTTTGGAAAATCTGTCATTTTGGTTTAACATTGAAAACAACAAACAATTATTTGGTTTCTTGTAACTTTGTTTTAAAGGAAAATAAAGACCCAATGGAGGATTCACTAAATATAACTTAGTCTCGCGGATTAAAACTTAAATATAAGTACTAATCCAAATCGTTATTCTATTCAAAATATTCGCATTTGTATTTTAAACTTAAAAATTAATTTGGTTTTCATGGCCTACCTGTATCCTCACAATTTAATGTTCTACTAGATCGTCCCTTGTCATTTAGGTCCTTTTCATTAGTTAAAATTTGCTCTTGGATATTTCTTTCTGCCAACTCTACTGCCACAACAAAAGATTTGTTTACTTCGATGAAGCTATTTCTAGAGGCTGCAAACTAAACGCAGCCTGTTGGTCTCGCCTTAATGAGGGTTTACGCTCAATAACTTGGCTGTAATGGGCATGAACGGCATACAGTTCGGTTTTTCGCCTCGCACTTTAATCAAATGAAAGTGTAGGTGCTGGTAGCATTAGGAATGAAGTATCTGCGGAAAGGTGTATCGGACAGGCAATTAACGATGCCTTTACGGCTTACCCTTGAAATAAGGACAAAATTAAGAAC
>JABXWE010029365.1:0-12290 GCA_014611495.1 Limonius californicus | reverse complement strand
AATATACAAAAACGGCTACGTAGTTTTCGAAAAACGAAAATGCAAATACTGATTGCCACAGGAATATAATGCACGAGTTAAGTACTGCGAATCTATTAAATCAACATCAGGAAAATCCGAATTTTATTGGAAATATTTAGTGGGCAGATGAGGCTACATTTACGCAAGATGGGGTTTACAATAGTCATAATAATCATTTATGGGCAGATGAGAATCCGCATGCTACACATGTTCGAAGTCAGCAATATCGATACGTTGTTAATATTTGGGCAGGTATAGTAAATAATTATTTAATTGGTTCGTTTATTCTGCCAAGTCGTCTTCATGCTGTAAATTTCCTACATTATCTAAATAAACATTTTCAACTACTATTGGAAAATGTTCTAATGATAATTAGACAAAATATGCGGTACCAACAAGATGGTGTTCCAGCATCAATCATAGTTCGAAATTTTGCTTCAGAATCATTTTCCAGATCGGTGGATTGGTTGTAAGGCTGCTATAGCTTGGCCGCCAAGGTTTCCTGCTCTAACGCCCTTAGATTTTTATTTATGGGGTTATCTAAAGGATTTGGTATTTTTCACAGCAGTGAACAATTTAACGATTTAACAAATAGTATCAACCACGCCGTACGCGATGCTTACATTGTAAATAATTATGTTTAAAATTAAATGATATATATTGCTGTGTTACATAAGGCTATAATTGAAATAACTTAACTTATTGTTAATTATTGAAGGTATATTAAATGCCCTGTATGAAAATAAGTTGTTTAACCACATTCAGATCGAATACGGTGTAATTGAGTAGTTTCCGATGATTGGCTTGGCTTCGTTAACTGTGTAACTTAGATTGTAGGTTTCAAAGTTGGTTGTTTTGGTTCTTAGTCATGTTCAGAAAGGCACACAGGAAAATTTTCAGCCTATTTGTGCATTCTTGAGCTGTAATTTATCAAATATGAGTAAAAATGTAGTCATTTTGACAACTACATAGAAAAAGGTAATTTTGTTGAATTTTACTTTTCTTTAGTTTAAAATGTGTTTATAAGAATGTGCTAGTGTATGTGCGGTACCTTTGTGTTAAATTTGATAAACATTGAAGTTGATTTTAATAATTTATTTATAATTTAATGTAATAATATTTGTGAATTTTCAAGTGCGTTAATGAAAATATGCTGAGTGAGGTATCAAAATGTGTGTCTTTTTGCAAGTAACACAATGGTAATTTTCTTTTTGTTGTCATATTAATGATAAAAATGTTATTGTAAGTTTTAGGTATTTGTTAATAATTTAGTCAATTTAATGCTGTAATCCTATTGCCTGAGTCCTTTGGGTCGCATTAAGTTTTACTTGTTTCTAAGCGGTTGCTTAACAATACGCGAGAAAAAATCTGCTATTTTGTTTGAAAAATAATAGAGACTTAGACCATCGCCAAAATGCAGCTCTGCTGCAAATTGTAAATTTAGTGTTTCAAGTTTATATTTTATTTGAAATAAAAGTGTTAATGTTTGTGTTCATATTCAACGCGTTTCTTTTAACTTACGGCCGCGATTTTGTGAAAATGTCCAAAAAACTCGAATTTCATCGAAAAATTGCAAGTTAGCGTTTCAATTGTTTCTTCGATCATCGCCAGTTTATAGGCTAATATTCAATTTGTCTTGTCAACTTGACCCAAACATCAATGTCATTTGATAAAACTTTTAAATTTACAGGATTTAATTAAAAATAAATAAATATTAATATAAATAAAAATAAAGAAAGTGCTTCGTTTAATATAAATAATTTTGAGAGAAGAAACTCCACTTCGAAAATTTATCTCAAGTTAATTTGGAGGTTATAAATTTTACCTATACTTATCCAATAGTTATGAATAATTAATGGTACATCCTGATTAAAAAATTTGTATTGAGAACGGAAGTTACTTACGTGTTGGTGGAGATTTGGATTCAACAAACAATAATCTACTTCTCTATTTTGTTCAACAATTTTCTGGGCCGAGAGTTTCGTAACGGACGCTGGAGTAAGACGATCCATGATCGTCATTCGATCGATTCACATTCCGTGAAGTGAAGAAATTCAAAATTCAAGACGGTACCGGATTCCACCAAGGTTGAAGTTATACAAGGAATATAAAAGGTGGGTTTTTCTTCTACCAAAACAAACATTTTAAAGAGTAAATAAAATACTGCCTGGTGATTTACTATGTTTATTTTAAATAATGAATTTGAATATTATCTTGTGTCAGTTAAGGGAAAGCACTTATAACGGTGAATTGCATTGTGCTAATTAGATCATGTATGATTAATTCTTTTGATCTTCCCTATGCTTTTCTTTTTTGTGTGTGTTTTCACTTTGTTATTAGCTATTCGAAACTACACAGTTCTCTCTGATTATAACAGGCACCCTGACATCTTCATAAAAGGTTAGTGCAACATTCATTTAATTGTGTGTTTGTTAAACAATTTATCGATTTAATTATTTATTGATTGGATTCTTGAATAGTGAGTTATATTAATTACAGTTTTGTTGTTAATTGGCGCTCAATGTTAGGTTTAACCACTCAGTATTTTATATTTGCTCCAAGAAAGAATTTTATTGTTTCATGCTATATATAAAAATAATGAAGAGGCATCATACAGCAATATATATATATATATATATCCATTTATAATCTAATAATAATACTACTGTGACTCCGGTTTCTATAGAGATAGAAATTTCTGAAATAGATACTTCTAGTTTAAGGTTAGCAATTTCCAGTTTCAGTACAAACTGATAACACATCTGCTATATAAGTAAGAGTGTTTATTGTAATTTGTATTGGAGAAACATACTTCTAGAAGTAGTTATTCCTGATAATTCGGAAATTGCTATATCAATAGTAAAAATGTTCAGCTTCAATCTATCAATTTATCTGTACAGAATTCGATACTTACGTACATCCAGCTACACGTAGAAATTTTTATTATATAAATTGTCAACTTGTTATTAACAATTTCGAATTATAAATTAGATTTTCTGGTGGATTATATTTTTGATAATTATATGTTCATCCTACTACGTACAGTATGGTGATAAAGGTCTGCACAACCTTCATAATATTGTTATTTAATGTGTTCTGAAAACTCAAATATATTCATTTTATTTTTTAAAATGATACTTTCTAACTTATATTTCTTTTATCGGCTTTTTTCCTGTTCAGTGACATCAATATTATTTTTTAATGGCAGTCCAATTTTTTTTTCTTCTTATTTTGATATATATCCTCACGATTTACATGGTGATATAAAATAATTACCATACCACCACATCAACCAGCCTATATATTTGTCCACTGCTGGACGTAGGCCTCCCGTACTGTAGTCCAATTATCGCGATCTTTGGCCGCCTGCATCCAGTTTCCTCGAATGCGCCTTATATCGTCAGTCCATCTTGAGGGAGGGCGACCTCTGCTTCGGTAGGTGTCTGCTCTTGGTCGCCATTCCAATAGCTTTTCGGTCCATCTATGGTCTGTTAGTCTCGCAACCTGGCCCGCCCAGTTTGACTTAAGTTTGGTGATTTTGTTGATGACATCTTCCACTCCTGTTCTGCGTCGTATTTCGGTATTCGGTACCTTATCTCTTAAAGATATACCCAGCATTTGGGCGACCTGTATTTTGGAAACGGTCTTCTTTGTCAATGTCAATGTTTCTGCTCCATAGGTCAAGACCGGAGGGATGCACATATTAAAAACCTTCCTTTTCAGACACACGGGAATATTTGACCTAAATATGTAACCCAATTTAGCAAAAGCTGCCCATGTTAGTCCTATTCTTCTGGTTATTTCGTGGGTTTGGTTCTCTCTACTAATCTTAACCTCGTGACCTAGGTAGCTATAGGATGACACCTGCTCTAATAGGACGCCTTTTGCCGATATAACTGAGCTGGGTACTAGGTTTCTCATAAATTGGAATTTTGAAAAATTGATGTTTAGTCCGACTTGTCTGGTAGAATTATTTAAATCATCTAGCATGTTGTGTGCATCATCAAGACTATCCTCGATGAGTATGATATCATCCGCGAATCGTAAGTGGTTGAGGTAATTTCCATCTATGTTAACTCCTAAGCAATCCCAATTGTGTTTTTTGAAAGCAAACTCTAGCAGCGTAGTGAAGAGTTTTGGTGATATATTATCGCCTTGGCTAACTCCTCGTTTCATAGGAAATTTGTCTGTCTCTTGGTGGAGCCTGACACATGGTGTTGCATTATTGTATATATGCTTTATGAACGAAGTGTAACGATGATCAATTCTACATTCTGCTAATGCCTGCAGCATGGCCTTCTGGTTGATGGAATCAAAAGCCTTTTGGAAATCAATGAAAATAAAAATAAGCGGCGTATTGTACTCTATGGACCTCTCAATAAGAACCTTTACGGCCAGCAAATGGTCAGTTGTTCCGTAGCATCTTCTGAAACCCGGCTGTTCCCTTGGCTGATAGAAATCAAATTTTGATGTCAATCGTTGTGTAATGATCCTCATGAGTAACTTGTAGATATGCAATAAAAGGCTTATAGGCAGGTAGTTGGCAAGATTGGCAATAGTACCTTTCTTATGAATAAGAATAATGATTGCGTTGTTTCATTGGGTAGGTGTGATTCCTTTAGAAATGCAAGGGTTAAATAGCTTTTGAAGAGCACATAGCATAAGTTTTCCACTGCATTTGCTAGCCTCAATTACTACTTGATTTTCGCCACACGCCCTGTTGTTCTTCATGCAGGTAAGGGCGCTTCCTATATCGCTTAAAGTTACATCAGGGATATCTTCAGCACCTTGATTCCGTTTCAGAATCTTGTTGTTTGTAAAGGGTCTTGTAAAAGTGTTCAACTATTTTCAAGATTTCTTCTCTGTTAGATGTAGCATTACCTCGCTGATCTATAAGTTTGCAGGTATTTTTCTTGGTGCCACTTAGGTTTTTCTTTAGGATTTTTGTGCCTCTGTTGTTCTTTATTACTCTGGCTATCTCATCTGTATTATATTTACGTATGTCCTTTTCTACCGCTTTAGAAATATCTTTATTTAGTCGCTTGAGTTCGTATTGGTTTTGAGTAGGACTTTCTCTTAGTTTTCTTCTTTGCGCCATAAGATCTTTGGTCTCTTTGCTTAGTTTTCCCGATTTCGTAGTTTGTTTTTGTGTAAATCTTTCTTGGGCAGTCTTTAATGTATCAGTAATTTCTTCGTTGAGTTTTTCGATGTCGACCTCTTCTGTTTTTAATTTATTTGTTATTGTATTGGGTCTTCGATGTGTGTCCATTTTCTTTCTTTACGTTAATTATTAATTAATAATTGTTGCTCAAACAGTCTAACCATTCTCACTCCCTATTGAATATTTGTTCATAACGTTGACATCCTGAACTATTGTTCGGTGATTTGTGATGATAAAATCGATTTCATTTCTTGTGTTGCCGTCGGGACTGCACCACGTCCATTTTCTTTGTAGCTTCTTCTTGAAGAAGGAGTTCATGGCATACACGCTCTCGTATAGAAGATATTGTAGCAACATAGTACCTCTGTCATTAAGTTCTCCATAGCCGTAGGTCCCCAGTGCGAACTCAGAATCATCCTCTTTAGTACCAAGCTTGGCGTTGAAGTCTCTCATTAGGACATTATATTTTGTACCACCACACTGTATAATAAATACATAGCTAGGATAGCATACTTCAGGAAGTTTAATACTTTGTACAAAGCATCAAAAGATGCTCTTATACTGATTGTTCACTTGAAAGTTGTTTTAAAACGAGTTGTGGTGATATAAAATAATTACCACACCACCACACTGTATAATAAATACGTAGCCAGGATAGCATATTTCTCGATGTTTAATACTTTGTAAAAAGTCTCTTATACTGATTGTTCACTTGAAAGTTGTTTTAAAAGGAGCTGTGCAATTAGCAAAACCCAGAAAATAGTTTGGATAAGTTATAAGTTAAACCACAAAGAACATATATCTGCATCATTGGTTGTATAATTAAATGCACTATTCATTTACATGCACAGATGCTGCACATTCACTACAGCTTATTAAATTGTTCCGCCGAACATAATAAAGCTGAAAATTATGAAACCTAATTTCGCGTTAATTATTGGCCCATCGAGTGTATAAATTATGCAGTTAGCAAAAGTTTGAATTAATAATACTTACGCACTGAAACAATTTAATTAATTGATTATTATGTAGGTACTCGAGTCTTCCATGAATATTATATAATTATTGCAAAGGGCACGTCGTTCATTTCCAGCAAGATATATAGGCGCCATAAGTGCCTGACACGAACAATTTGAAAACAAAACTTAAATTAAGGGAAGTCTTGCATTTTTATTGCGATGGTCCTCGAAGAATTCAAAAGCAGAGTAGTTGAATACAATGAACGAGAAGTAGTAAAAAGAACCGCACTTCTATACAATGGATGCTGCGTAATTAAGTATGCAAATTTTATTTTGGCTTTTGCATGTGAATCTGAAGAACAAAGAAGCGTTCAATTGTGGAAATGCGAGGGTTGGATTGGCAAAGACTGGGGTTGGAAATTAAATGAATGTCTAGTTTCTAGAAGCACATTAGCTGTGGTTAAGTGTTGTTTAGGTTTTGTAGGAAGGTTTAAAGACTTCCCGAACACGAACCTCCACCGCATACAAAAATTCCTCCAATTTTAAAGGAAAATCTTTATCCAGCTGTCGCTTTTAGGATCTGAGACGGATCGCGCGGAACGTAACTAATTCTTCCATTTTTAGGCGAGGCAAAATATAAATCATACAATCAAATAAAGATTCACAATTAAGAACAACTTAGAAATGAGGAAAGTAACGAGCGAGGTTACCATAATTAAATCGCCGACGGGAAATAAATCACGCGTTGAAATGTACTAATTTAATTTAATTAATATCCCAGACCCTGTGGTTGTGTGGATTAATAAATAATTTACAGACGGAGCGGAAATTAGACCCGTATATTTTTAGATTACTCGCATCTTATTTAATACATCAAAAAATTGGACTGATTTTATTTGCTATATCCCAATCAAGTGAAAACCGAATTAGCTTCGAGATCAAATTGCCGCAGCGCAAAAACGGCGAGACACGAAGGAGGAGGAAAACAATAAAACACCGAATGTATGAAAATATCTAGTTTCGCATACATCAGTAAAAGATACAATTCTTGTATTTTTATGGCCTCACAGAGATGCGCAAATGCCAGGATCAAGTTATTCGTTTGAGTTACATAACATCGCGGAAACATTTTATTTTTTCCTCTATGGCGCCTCAAATGCTAATTATTTTTCTCAACGAAAATAATTCTTTCTACACAATAAAACTAAAACAAGTTACATAAACGTATCATTTACTGCAAATTAACATTCTTCCATCAAAGCGCTGCCTTATTTGGCCAACGAATGCAAATTACTTACATGTAGGTATGTGTCTCTAACTGAAAATGCAAATCACAAACAAAATATTTACTAACCCGTGCTAATAATGCTAAGCGCCTGGAGACCCTAAAAATGACAGAAGATGTTATTCCTTTCCTTTTTCGGCAAACACAACAAAGCAACCACCTTTCAATTTAATATTAGCCTTGTGACTCAGAGCTTGCTTCAGAAAATGCATTAGAGGAGAAGTGACAATAAAGGAACTGCGGTTCCGAGAATTACTAAAGGAACAGGAAAAGGCAACCGCATCGTCATTAACAATTTAAGAGTGGAATACCCATCAGCAGGATTTATAAATGAATCCCGACTGCGCGTCTTGCAACGCATGAAAATGTACAGAACGAGGATGTAGCAGCAAAATGCCTTGGCAATTTTGTTTATACAGTACATGTTCAAAATTCGATTTTTTGATTTTCAACCATGGACTTGTAATGTAATTTTTAATTATAAGTAAACGTAAGTCAATATTATTAGAGAATACGTAAAAGTGGTGTGCAAATAAATTACGGTTAACGGTTTCTTATTAAGTATCAAATACTTCAAACGTGAGCAAACTAATTGAAAAACAATTAGCAATCTGTTAACATTCTGACGTATTGCATTTTGGTTGAATAGGTTACGTAAGTGTTTTAACTAATTCAACATGCAATGTTTAGTAAGATTTGGTTGTATATATTGTCATTTCAATAATATTTAATTCTTCCGTTAAGAAATAGAAGATAGATTAATAGATAAAAATAACAGCAGAAACGAAGAAGAAAACTTGAGTACTATAATAAACATAGCTGTTAACGCATATTATGTTTGTTATATTGCTGTATTATTTTTTTTTCTGTATGAATAAAAGATATGGAAATAGATAAAGATTTAACGCAACCAAGAAAGAAGAAATGAAATGGCTGTCTAAAATTGTTAACAGTATTTATGAAACCAGGAAAATACCATCACCATGGCTAAAATCAACATTCATAACCATCCCTAAAAAGACTAGTGCTAAACAATATAGTGATTGTCGGACTATCAGCCTTATGAGTCTGTTAAACGTTTTCCTGAAGAATATACAAGGAATGCGAAGATCACGCAGAAAGAACACAATTGGGTTTTCGAAACGCAGTCGGAACACGAGAGGCTCTATTCTGCGTACAAGTCCTTTTTCTGTGATGTAGAAGTATGAACTGCGACATATACGCCTGCTTCATTGATTACAATAGCGTTCGACAGTGTACAACATGAAAAATTAGTAAAAATAATGCAAAATATGACATTAGATGGCCGAGAAGTGAGTATCATCACGAACCTTTACTGGAATCACACCTCCAATGTACGTGTTGAAAGACTTATTTAATTTAGAAGAAATCCATATACAACGTGGATCACGACAGGGCTTGTGTTGCCGCCTCTGCTTTTCACGATATATTCAGAAGAGATTTTCAGAGAAGCGTTGGAAGATGTAGATAAGGGAATACTGATTAACGAAGAACGTTTAAACAATATCAGATATGTAGACGATGCAGTAGTGTTTGCAGATAGTCCAGCATGCTTACAACAGTTAATGTCCAAGATAGTAAAGACAAGTGAACGTTAAACACAAGTACAAATACATGATTATAAGTAAAAATAGAATACCACCAAACCAAATAATAGTTAAGAACAAACACATAGAAAGAGTAAGTAAATATGGCACTACAATAAACGACCAATGGGACTACTCTGGACCAAACTGGAGTATTTGGGCCATATGATGAGAAACAGTCAAAGATACGAACTGTTACAGCTGATTAACCCGAGTACAGTGTTTTGTTAGAAGAGATCCCGGAAGAAGAAGAATATCTTGGCTCCAAAATTTGAGGAAATGGTTCAACATGACGACAACTGGCCTATTGGGCACTCGAAGAAGAAGAAAGAAGAAATCATACGTTTTTAAATAACCTAACATTTAATATTTCCAAGAGTTTGAAAATAGACTTATTACATTGATATATAATTTTTTCTATGAAAAGCACAACGCTAATACATACAAACCAGGGTCATTTTTAAAGTAAGAATAGATTTGAAATGCAACCAGTTCGGGAACTCGTCTTAACTTTGCTGTGGCGCTGTCAGTTATTGTCGAGTCCTTGAGTGTCTCAGGTGCTATTTTTCAGTAGCATTTTATTAACCATGTTCTCGGAGAAATTTACTAAACACATTGTACATGATTTCTATGGCAGCCAAAAAAGTCTGAAAAGAAACCTATCAATGAATACAGAAAAATAAATCCGTTAGAGATAGATAACTGTATGGACTACTTCGAACAAATTTACAACAACGAAGGAAACACACCCCCACCCAAAACATAAACACGAGTATCACACTGGAGAATCATAGAAGACCAAGTAGTAAACACTATAAGGAAACTGAAGAACAGAAAGCCGCCAAGAATAGACACAATCACGAACGAAGAAATAAAGTACGGAGGACAAATTCTAGCGAAAGAAATAACGATATTGTTCAATAAAATAATTGAAGAAGAAAATGTTCCAGAACAGTGGAAAATGACCATAACCGTACTGATTTTCAAAACGAACGACAAAAAAAACCCATAAGAATTATTGAAGTGCTAAAGTCGCACTGGTCCGACAAAATAAGAACAGAAGGCCAACTGACAGAAAACATCCCAGTGAACACCGGATTACACAAGGAAATAGCCTGAGTCCGCTGCTATACAGCCTAATAATGAACAAAATCATAGAAAAAGTAAGACCAATGGAAGGAAACAAAGTAGGTAACCACAATTAAACATAGTATGTTACGCAGACGACGCGGTCCTCATAGCCAACAATGATGATGCTCTACAAAGAATTCTGCAGAAATTCAACACCACCGCCGAAAAATACAATATGGCTATATCAATTGAGAAATGAGAAAACAAAGTGCTTAACAGTCTCAAAAGAACCGGTGAGGTGTAAACTTGAAATTAACAGGAAAATCACAGAGCAGACAGTGACATTTAACTACCTAGAAGTAGACATAACAAGTATTCCTAACCTACAAAGAGAAACGTTCAACCAAGTAAAAAAAAACATATCTCAGATATGATATGGAGGAACAAACACCTCAGAATTGAATGTAAACAAGAATATGCACGACCTGTGTACGCCCAATATTGACCTATACCATAGAAACCAGAGCAGATAATACTAAAACGAAACAAGCATTAAAGACACCTAAAATGAAAGTAAATGAAAGTCCATAACAGGTAAGACAAAGCGCGATAATATCGGCAATCAAAACATCAGAGAACAATGCAGCACACAGGACGTCGTAAGATGGAAGAGAGAAAGAAGAAGACAGTGGAACCCACACACATCAAGAATGAATAACGGAAGGACGGCTAAGACAGTACGCGAGGGGAAAGCAGAAGGCTCCAGATCAGACCTCTAAAGAGATGGCGGGACAGCTGGTCATGAGTCTCCCAAGAAAATAGGAACCAGAGAACACAGGTCAATAACTTAACATAAGAAGAAGAAGGAGAAGAAGATGATCGTCAATTCCGCCGATTGCGGGTCCCAATCGGTTTACGATTTTTATATGCAAAAACATTCACCCAACTGAAATTCATCGAGAGCTACTTGTAGTGTATGGAGATGTGATGACCGAGGCAAATGTGAGGAAACGATGTCGTTTTTTCAACGAATGGAGAACAAACGTACATGATGAAATAAGATCTGGAAGCCCATCCATCTAATGTTTCCTGTTCTGCTGTTTACGAAATTATCAGTGAACATCTTCATTACAAGAAGATTTTGGTGAGGTGGGTCTCAAGAATGCTGACACAAGACATCAAACAGAAGAGAATGGCTGCTTTTCAAGCATTTTTTGATCGTTACTATACAGCAGGGGGTAAATTTTTGGATCGCACAGTGACGGGAGATAAGACATGGGTGTCTCACTACACATCTGAAACTAAAGGACGGCCTCTTGAGTACTACTACTCACATTCGTGGACCAAACCCAAAAAAGTCAATCAGGCAACTTTAACCAAGAAAACGATGGCAACGCTTTTGACATTTTTGTGAGGGTTTATCTGCCTTGAAGAGAAACCATCAATGAAATCTAAAAAAGTTACACGCGCTATACAAAACCGTCGGCACGGCCTGCCCACCAAGGGGTTGTGTCTACTTCACGATATCGTTTGCCCTCGCGTTGTTCAGAACACGGCTGAAAAGCTTCGATGGAAGGTATTGGATCATTCTCCGTATAGGCCGCATCTGGCGCCATATGACTTTAAGCTCTTCCTGAAATTAAAGGAAAACGCATGTAGACCGATCACGACGTTCACCAAAGACATATTTTCATTGTAAGAATAAGAATTGTGAATTATAATAAATTGTTATCAGTTCATGGCAAGACAATTATTACTTAAGAAAAGACTATCGTACATAGGTAGAGCGATAAAGAATTAACAGACAAAAGAAAGGAGAAAAGTTACCTGTCTTTTACTAACCTAACACACAGGTGTACCAAATAATATATTTATTGTATTGCTATATTGTTTTTCAGTAATGAACAGAAGATAGATCCATACACAGAGTAATAAAGAATTAACGAAAAAATAAGGAAGATACCTATCTTTTTTAACTAACCTAACATACCAAGCTTCCCAAAGTTTGAAAGCAGGTTCTTATTATATTGACATTTTATTTTTTCTACACTAAACATGACGAATGCATTGATAAAATGATAAACATATACCATAGAAAAAAAGGAAAAAAGGAAAAGTATTTTTTTAACTAATTTGACGTTTAATGGTTACACGATTTTCCAAAAACGAATATATTTTTAATGAAT
>JABXWE010029364.1:0-19998 GCA_014611495.1 Limonius californicus | reverse complement strand
CCCATCTCTGTAAGTTGAACCAGTGGGGAAGTATTGACCAAAATACTTGTTAGGTATACACAAATGTCGGGTTAATGGCCAAGGGGCAAAAAAGAATAGAAACTATTCGATTTTTAATTAAAAAAGAATAGAAACTATTCGATTTTTAATTAAAAATCGAATAGTTTCTATTCTTTTTTGCCCCTTGGCCATTAACCCGACATTTGTGTATACCTAACAAGTATTTTGGTCAATACTTCCCCACTGGTTCAACTTACAGAGATGGGTTTCTTTGAAGAGAGGACGAGTTTGTTCGGGCGCGAAGTCACGAACAATCTCAAATCTTGGGCTACCTTTTCCACCAAATTGGCCAACATGCGTAACCGCAGGATCTTCCTCCTACGTTGCAGAAAGTCCGATATCCTCCCAAACCACATTTCCTATGGATCGAAGAACCTTCTAGGACTTCTCAACACTCAGAACACCAAGATCAGACAAAATGTCAACAAACTTAATCACAGAATCCTGATGAAGAAATAAATTATTTCGAAAGCTTGATTAAAAATCGAATAGTTTCTATTCTTTTTTGCCCCTTGGCCATTAACCCGACATTTGTGTATACCTAACCAGTGATTTAGGCATCGTCATGTAGGTAGAGGAATTTTGATCATCGACCATTTGGCAGGCAATTTATTAACTACGGACTGTATGACCTTCCATTTACTATTTGTTTATGTATTGACTGGTTGACTAATCGGTGAAGAAGGTCTATAAAAAAATATTTAGACTGCCAGAAATCAATAAACAATACATATATGTATAATTAAAATGTATTTTTTAAAACAATAATAAAAAGATGTACAAATATGTTTTTAAGTATCACAAAAAGAAAAGCAGTAAGTTTCATGATATGACAAACATGTTGTATAATATAGTACTTTGGAATGTAAATATTTGGTACTTATAGATCCCCAAAGACCTAAATTTACAGTTCTTTTCAATGAAAAGCTATTAAATATTGATTTCCATTTAATAATTACTAATTACTCGCCGCACCATTATTAATTTATCATAAATATAGACATTTCTTGATTATGATTAATTTTATTTAAATTTTTGTTAACAAAATAACATATGTAATACTTTTGCACACACCAGTAGTTTGTCACATTAAAGCCAAGCCACCTGTTGTCAAATTTAACTCCGACAATAATTTAGCAGTTGTTGCAGCCAGGATTCCCATTATTTTACATTTTTTCATGAATCATCAGGACCAAAATATCGCGTTAAGTGCTCCTCGTCGCAGAAGCATCATAGAAGAATGGAAATTCGCTTTTATTTGCACCTTCGTCGTAGATTGGCCATAACAATTCTTTTTAAAATAGACGTTGGTTGTCATTGTTCCAAGTTGAACTTGGCCGCTGCGCTATTTATTGGTATTGATTTTATATAGATACGTTAAAAGATTATTGCATTTTGAAAACGTAATATTTATTTGTGTTGGTGCCCAATTTGAAACATTTTAAATTATTTTTTAGGTAAAACTTTTCCTACATTTTACGTATGGGGTATACTGGGGCTGCTTTCAGGTTTGCATTCAGTCGTAGTAGCAACTACAATTAAGTGGTACATATATACTCAATAATTTAACATATTTTAATGTAGAATTGCAAAATAAAATATTTATTTGCATCTACAGATGGTTATGGTTTGGGATTTAAAAAATGTTATGGGTTTGCACATTTTACTTAAGTTTTTATATCAAAATTCTAATTAAAACACGTATGTCTGTTCTAATAATAATTAATTAACAGACTCCTATTTTTAGGTTCATTATGTCTGCTACGATTTTTAGAACGTAGCGAATTTAACGCCAAAGGTTTAATGAATTTGTATTTTACTAACCTACATTAAGTGATATTTATAGTTTAACAGTCGAAATAAAATTCCTGTTGGTTCTCCTTCATAGGAGAGGTATTAATAATACACAACCTACAAAAATATAATTTTTTCGTCAAACTGAAAATTCAAAATTTCGGAAATACCTACGGATGTCTGAATAATTTCGTTGTCGCTCTGAAGCCTGCGCAGTCTGCTGTATTCCCTCCCATAGCGTCCGTCGGTTTCACTTTCAGTCATTTTCAGTCAGATTTCTGAACTTGACACACTTCAATCAACACCGGATTGATTCACAACTGTAGATAGTTTCGTTAGTTCTTATCGCGCCAGATTTGAAGCTAATAACACCATTACACTTCGACCTGTGCAATATTTAAGATTATTCATAGTATTTAGCATTTGCGACTGTTTTCTTGGCACAAGCCGGAACAACTAAGGACTGAGGTTTAGTTTATCTAACATGCTCTTTATTTACGAAGTTGGCACAGTTTAGAAGGTAAAAGAGCGAATTACTGTTGACATTAAAAAGAGGAATTTGCATGATTATAGATTTGTTGCATTTTATCGATTTTTATAGGCAGTATCTGATATTAAATAAATGACCGAGAAAAAATTAGTTTATATTAAATGTACAGTAATAGAAAATCGAAAATTCCTCTCATTATACCACAATATTAAGAATATAAAATGCAGCTAATAAAATAAAATAGTTAAATTTATAAAATCGAGGACATTTCAAAACCGCAAACGAGCCAAGAGATAAAATTAAACTTTTAAAAGTTAATGGAAAGGTAGAATGAAAATAGTAAATTGGCGTATAAACTCCTAAGTGCTAGGTTACTACTTTCGGTCTAGGACATTCGGGCGCGGCCGTAAGGGCGCGGCCGTTAAGGAGCCGCCGTTAGGGCGCTAGACACAAGGGCGTGAAGACATTAGGGCGCAGAGACACTAGGGCGCGAGACTCGGTGTTATAACTGTACTCACCTGTATTTATAATATTTATAATAACCATAACCATTTGATTTACGTGTCAATAAATTCTTTTAATTGGATTAATTATACAATGTACAACCATACAGGACAATACCTGATAAAGTAGTAATATTTATTTACTTTTATAAAATATATTTCAAACAAATTACCATGTCATATCAAAAATCCAAATTTTTATCTTTTTACGAAACAAATTTTCTGATAGTGATCTAGTTTTTAAGATACGAGGAAGTCTGTTAAATAGTGCTACACCAATATAGTGGGTATGCCTTTGGGCGATTGATTTTATCATTCTTAATACTATAACATTCAAATTAGTTTTCCTTCTAATAGAATGTCGGTGTTCAATACAAAAAGCTACAATATTGTTTACATATGCTAAAATTGTTATCAGACTGGACAACTCTGCAGGAGAAGAAAATTTTGATTATAGGTAACTTAAACTAGGTAATTATTAACAGTTATTATAAACTCATCAAAGATAGTACATATGATTTTCTGGCTTACTTATTACATAGAATCTGTTAATAATAGGAAAAGTAAGTGATAACCTAATAATAAAATTATTTTAAAAACAAGAAGTGCAGAAAAGAAGGGTTGCCCTCTTCTTATGGTTTTACTAATGCTTCTATCAGCATTTTTTTACTTATACAGTATTGAAGATTGACTAATACCATAGACTAATAATTAGTCTACGCTAATACGTATTTAGCTGGTTAATAATTATAATTAGGGGGTTAGTGATTCTGACCATTACATTTGTTAAAACTGTTTTCAGATCGGATAGCACTGCGGGAGAAGAAAATTTTAATAAATCTTCAACATAACGTTGAATAACCTATTAACCATTATTAAGATAACCTGGAAAGGTTTAAAAATAAAACATAATTTTCTGTATGGCATACAAATTTGTACGCAAATATTTCATTTTTAAAACCACAGGAAACCCAAACAATATTGTTTTAAAAACAAGAAGGAAGGAAAAGGAAGGTCGGTTCTGTTGGGTGATTTTACTAATCCTTCTATTTGAATTTTGTAACGTCATACACATTTGAAGATACTGGATGATGTATGTTTAGTTGCATATTCGAAAAAATCCAAGGGCCGTTTGAGAAATTTTTCGTTACTCCTTACAAGCCTTAATGACTAACTTTTAGTGGGACAAATTTAACGCAGTTGTCGCGCCCTAGTGTCCCGCGCCCTACCGGTCCGCGCCCTAACGGTCCGCGCCCTAACGGCGGCGCCCAAACGGCCCCGCCCTAATGACCGTGCTTGAATGTCCGGCTCCGATAGCCAACGTAATCATGATTGTATTAAGATAAATATTCCCAAATAGTTTAATATCGCAAAACTTGGGCGTGAATTCCAGCGCGCTCTCCAGATTTCAAACGTTCTGGATTACTCTTTATGGGAATATCTGAAGTCAGAGGTGTTTATGATTCCTCTATACGATTTGGACAATTTAAAAAGCCGAATTCGAAAGGCCATTTCCGATATTCCTGCCGAAATGTGCCGGCGTGCAATGTTTAATTCATCGCGTAGGGTAGAAATTCGAACTCAAAGCGATGGTGGCCATTTATTGGATGTAGTTTGCACAACAAATTAGAATAAGTTTCAAAATATACTGAATGTTTGCCCTTCGTATACTACATTCGTTAAATAAAGTCCTTTGGTAAGTCTAATTATTTTTATTGGTGTTTCAAGTAGCTTAGCTAAATATATAAATGACACCCTTTACATGTATCCTAGCAACTGATATTGAATTATTGGTAGTACAGAAATGGATCGTAGTTTTATTTGTTACGGTCCAAACGATTGTTTTCGTCAGGCCGCAACAAACCGATTAAAGAAGATTCTACACCTGGCTCAGAAAGGAGGGGTGTTTCACGGAAAACGTTTACAGGAGGGAAGTCTCCATTCTTGTTGTATAAAGGGCAATTCAAAATAAATGAGCTAAATGAAGACTCTCGTGAAAGGGCCGAGGTTCAACAGCTTACGGGGAATCGAAAGGCTTCGTGACATCCGAATTTGAAGACTCGTCGCTACTGGCTACGATGTTTACGGTACGATTGAGTTCACAAAAATATGTACAGAAATTTATTAATTATTAAGCAACTAGCAACTGCAAGTTACATTATTTTATGAATATCATACTATATTTACTTTTTACATACCGAAGCACTTTAAAGAAGGAAAAGAAACCGGTGCAAACAGTTTCCACTAACAGCGGCAATTTTTTGTTAAACGTTTATTATGCGATCTGTTAATACAAACAATAGGCATATATTTTGAGTGGCACAATGTCATGAGAGAGATGCGTTCCAGTGAACACAACTCTATATGTTAATATACAATTTGAGTATTTTCCGATGTAGGATTACATAATACATTGTATATATATAAGTAAAGACAAGTTTGCGAATTTATGATACAGAGGCAAGTAAAATAGAACAGTGATTATTATAATGTTTACAATTGATGCACAAGATCCAGTGGTGTTTTCCGTTTTAGTCTCCTGGTCTGTTGACTATTGTCTAGCAAATTTATTGCTAATGTATTAGGGTGTGTTTCTAATCGTTGCAAGTATTTAACACTACACTGCATTATTACATCACTTACAGTGGGCACTTCTAGGTCGTCGTAAATGTCTTTGTTGGTTACAAACCAGGGAGCATTTACCAATGTACGTAGTACCTTCGATTGAAAACGCTCTATGATGGCTGTATTTGATTTTGAGGCTGTTCCCCAGAGTTGAAGCCCGTAGGTCCACACAGGTTTGAAAATGGTGTTATAAGCTAATAGTTTGTTGCGGAGGGACAACTGTGACTTGCGTCCAAGGAGCCAATAGTGTTTGCGGAATTTTGCACCAAGTTGTTTTCGCTTCTTCCAAATGTGTGTTTGCCATGTTAGACCTTTATCCAAATGTAGGCCTAAGTATTTTACGTCATTTACAGTAGGAATTTGCTGGTTATTTATCATTACCGGTGGCGCCTGCCCATGGCATTTTGTAAAAACGATATACGCTGACTTTGTATCGTTAATCTTGATGCGCCATTTGTTTGTCCATAGCGCGATTTGATTTATGTTATTTTGGAGTAGTCTTTGCGCTTCTATGGGATCTTTACTTGTTGCTAAGATCGCAGTATCGTCTGCAAATGTCGAGGTGGTTACATTACCGTCTAGTGGAAGATCTGCTGTGTAGAGTAAATAGAGGATTGGCCCCAAAACGCTGCCTTGTGGTACGCCAGCTGTTATGGGATGCAACGTTGTTATTTCGGCTTCAAACCTCACCCGGAAAAGCCTTTCTTCCAGGTAAGACCTGAGGATGTTATACACAGCTGCTGGTAGTTTTTGTTTTAGTTTAAATAGTAATCCTTGATGCCAAACTTTGTCAAAAGCTTGACTTACATCAAGGAACACCGCTGCGCAATAGGCTCTGGCCTCGAAAGTTTTGTTTATTGTGGCTACTACTCGGTGAACTTGTTCAATGGTCGAGTGGTGCCTCCTGAATCCAAATTGATGCTCAGGGACAAGATTATTATCTGTAACTATTTTCATCAGTCTTCTTGCCAGTAGCTTTTCTAATATCTTCGACATTATTGGTAAAAGGCTGATTGGGCGATATGATGTGGGGAGATTTGGCGGTTTCCCTGGCTTCTGTACAAATATTACTTCGGCAACCTTCCATTGACTTGGGAAATAGCCGAGTCTTAATACTGCATTAAATAGTTGGACCATCATAACGACTCCTTTTTGTGGCAATTCTTTTATTATCTGACCTGTAATTAAGTCATATCCGGGGGCCTTTTTTGGGCGTACTTCGTTTTTAATAACATTTTGCACTTCCTTAAGTGATATATGTTGTGTTGGTGGACTGGGTTGCTGGGGTTCGTTAAGGTATGTATTAATTTCCTCATCCTCTTCCTCGTTTTGTGTTGAGAGAGGTTTAAATACGTTCGTGAGGTGTTCCGCGAAGGTTTTCGCTTTTTCCTGATCTGATTTTGCCCATTCACCGTTGGTCATTCTTATTGGCGGTATGTGTTCACGAGGTTGTTTGAGCCTTTTAGTGGCCTTCCACTGTGCGTAATTTGTGTCGGCTGTTGATGTCATATTTTCTAAGTATTGTTTAAAGGATTCGTTTTTAAGTTCCGTTAGCAGCTCTTTTAGCTGTCTGGCTGTTCTGTTGTACTTAGTTTTATCTTGCGGATGTCGCGACTGCTGCCAGATTTTTTTAAGTTGCCTTTTTTCGAGGATTTTCGCACGAATGCTTGGTGGGCAATAAGTTTTCTTTCGTTTATGTGTTTGCGTAGGCGTTGCTTCCCAGGCAGCTTCCTGGATTTGGTCAGTGAAATTTTGTACTTCCGTTTCGAGTTCATTTGTTGTTTTTAGTGATACTTTAAGATTTATGTTGGTTTCGACTATTTGCTTGAAGAGTTTCCAGTCGGTATTGTGGTTGTGCAATTTTAGTAGATGTTCTTTTTGTTGCAGTGCAGAGTAGATACTTGCTATCACAGGGGTATGGTCCGAAGAGATGTCCTCATTGGATTCGATGCCTAAATATCCGGTTGTAAAGCCTTTTGTAACAAAAAAGTCCAGGCAGTCGGGTACTTTATTTCGGTCTGTTGGCCAGTATGTGGGTTTGTATGTGGATAAGTGTCCAAGATGAAGTTGTTGCATTACTTCATATAGTACTTTCCCTCTCCCTGGAGCTGTAAGTCGTGATCCCCAAGTGGTATGTTTCGCATTATAGTCAGCTCCCGCTAGGAACCTATTTCCCAGCTGTTTGAAATAGTTTACAAATGTTTGTTTATTTGCCGGGTAGTTTGGTGGGCAGTATGCTGCTGACACTGTAATAGGTCCATGCCAGTCTTCAACGACTACACTTATTGCTTGTAGGTGTGGTAGTTCTATTTTATTGAGCAAATAATGTTTGATACCTTTCCGAATGATAAGTGCTGCCCCAGCTCTGGCCTTTCTTCCTGTGTCTGGATGTGCTGCATTGTAGACCAAATAGTTTGGTATTTTGAGGCTTGTATATGATGTTAAGTGGGATTCTGATATTAACAGGATATCGATCTTATGTAACGCTAGAAACATCTCTACTTCGTATTTGTGGTTTAGGATACCGTTGGCATTCCATAGTGCCAATTTATACAACTGCGCCATTTTGATTTAGCTTAATTGTCAAGTCCTCTCTAAGTTGTCTGACTTCTTGTGTCAATTGAGAAATTGCTTGCTGCTGTTTTTCAATTTGTTGTAGGAGTTGTATATTTTGCTGATGTAAGTAGGTGTTTTGTTGTTGCAGGTATGTTATGATATAATGGTTTGGTAGATTTTGGTTTTGTTCCAGGTTGTTGTTTAATTGCGGCTGATTGCCTGTGTTTTGTATGTATGATCTTATTCCTGTAGTCGTTTGTGCAGTATTTCCATTTTGTAGGATTTCAACCTTTTTTGGCGGCAATACATGGATAATGTTTACCTTAGTTCGGCGAAAAAGGTGAAGAGTTCAAGAAGGTTCTCGTTATTTCCTTATTTAACAGGACGCCTCTGGGCGACGGATGATGTGGCAACTCAACCGAAAGGTATAGATTTCACAATGTGGCTCAATTTGGATATTCAATCGGGATACGGCGAACTAGATGTGCTAAACAGCCAAGCATGGAGATCAAAGTCACAAAGATTTTGGTTGAAACAGTGATGATGTTAAAGGTTTAAAAGGCGGATGAGGATTATCCGTACAAAGCGAAATGAGAAGACGCCACCGTCCCTCAGAATATTATTGTATCCTGTTTGTCAATAATTCAACTTCTGTCGATATTTTTAAAACAGTAAAACGTAAACTTTAGAACTTTAATTAAAGCACAGGATCAATTACCAACCCCGAATTCTAACATACAACTTGTGATCACTGCAAGAATCTCAAAGTGACCAAGGTGAATCAGCCGCCATGGCATAGATTCTTCAAATCCGCGATATGTGAAACACTCCAAGGGCATAATTCTAGGGAACGTTTTCGGCAAAGCTGTCGATGTAGACCAAACACATTTCAGTAATAATATTTCGCGATATGGAAAAGTGACCTACGATGCTTTGCTTAGTAATAAAAATGATTTTTTGAATTTGAGAAGGAAACCAAACGAACCTTACGTCTTCTGTCAAGTTGTTATCATACTGTGATTGATTTTTGATTAAGAGATTTAGGATGTGGTTTTCCAAGTACGTCTATCTACTGCAGCCACCGTTGGCTTATTGTACACCCTAACTACGAATTTTGCCTATCTATGATAGTTCCAAGCCCAGTGCTTTCTAACGTGTCATACATTGCAGTGACACGGAACCTGCGGCTTTGCTGTACGACAGAACAGAAGGCCCGCTTTCAGATTTTGCCCTGCAGAAAATTCCCCCTGACCTCAATCAGGATCGAACCCGCATCCCTTTGATCTATAGACAAGTGCGATAATCACTAGATCACCGATGCCGAAAATCTCTTACTATCGTAATTAAACAATTTTACTAATATTCCTTGTATTAGTACTTAGAAGAATATTTAAAAACACAAACCCAGAAAGGCTGCCAAAATTTTATAATGTCATGTCAGTCCCGAGCCTGCTGTATGAAAGGGAAAATTGGACGGTAACTAAACACCACATGAAAAGAATAGAAACCACGGAAATGAAATTTTCAAAACCGATCAGGATACACCTCATAAGAGAAATAACAAGATTCGAGAAGAATTGAAATTCGCACATAAGTATAAATAAAAAGGAAGAAGAAACATTGGATGTCCAAGAAAAAGATGGAATGACCAAAATCTAGGAAGGCGGAACAAACCAAACCTGGTTTAAACCTTGATTTTGTTGACGATGATTAGCATTTATTAAGAAAGCATCCATTGGTACAACCGTACTATAGTAAATAAAAAGTAAAGAAACTAAAAATAGAAAATATATAGCAAAATTTAATTGAATTCTGTAAATGTTCCAAACAGCTTTCATCTACCTCTACGTATTTTCTAGTACGTTCTAAAAACGTACACATCTCGCTTAATACATTTCGTAAACCATGGTCATCTACTATCGGAGGTAACTACTTCTTCTTCTCCTTCTTCGAGTGCTTCATCTCTTACGAGACGTAGCGATCTTCTCTCCTGGCTGTGTTGCGCGTTTAGAGTGGGCTCCGAACCACGGGAAGTGTAAACACTTCTACTCCAGACAAGATTTAATAGGCAGAATACCCTCGCTGGCTGACCATTGCCTTGCGAGAGAGAACGGCCGTTAAAAATCGATGTTCCGGTACTGCGAATTGAACCTAGGACCTTCAGCGTAGAAGTCTAACGCGCTGACAACTAGCCCATGGCGCTAAGTACTGCGTTTCTTTAATTGTACCACAAAGAAGAAATCTGGTGGAGTAATACCATAACTTTTTAGTAGCCATGAATGTACAGCTCCTCTTCTACCCCAATTTGCTTCAAATACATTTTTAAATAATTCCTAACAATACAATTATAGTGAGCACAACTGCCGCCATGTTGGTACCGAGGTTTTTGTCGAACGTTGAGTTCTACATCTTTCAACAATCCGAGAAAAACGTTTTATAGGAAATTCAAGTAAGGTTGTCCAGTTAAATTTTCATGGAGTACGTATGGTCCAATAACATGCATACCTACCTACCCCAATTATTTATAGAAAAACTCTTGCAGAATGAATATCATGTATCCATTGTCCTGTTTTCTTATTAGTTTAAACATCTTGCTTAAAAATTAAGTAAAATTACAGCCTAGATTTAGTATTGTCATAAGTAAACCGCGTTATTTAATTTAATTAAAGTGATTTTGGATGCCATGCTTTAGCTATGTCAGGTTGCGTAATACACTTTTAACGAAGGACAACTAAGCTGGCTCGCCATCTATTAGAGACGGTAAAAATATAAAACTGTCAGAGCATATCTTGCTAAGCAGCACGATCAAGAGTGCTGATTTTTAGGTAATCTTCAAGTTTACCATTTTCTAAAATATCACTAACTAGAATTGCTGAATTTCACATAAATACTAGATCAATATTTATATGACCCTCAACCACACTGCTTAAAAGGATCTTGCAGTATCTTGGAAAAGGTTTATTTTCTGAAAATTCCGGTTTTGGAAAAACACGCAAAAGGCGCAATTGGTAAACCCGAAGTCCAAAGCATATGGTTTCATGAGTTTCGGGATGCTTAAATTCTTGTATCAAGTTACTAATTTCGTTTATCAACAAATGTAACCAAAAATAATAAGATAAATCTCATTTTACTGAACCACAACCATCCTACTGTTGAGATAACCGTAAACTTTTAAAATTAGTTTTAAAAAACCATAATTTTCAAATGATAAAACTGTAAAAATTGAAAATTTGTAATCAATTCTCTTTGTTAAACACTAAACTAATTTTGTAAAAATAAATTAAATCCTCTGCAACTATTCAGTGACCCAAAACCAAGGCTCTTAGTTAAGGTGATATTGATTTTATTTATAAACAATATTTTAGCAAAATTAAAATAAATCCTAAGCCGAAGACAAATGATGCGAAATAAATGCTGTTTATTACAAGTTACATTCGAATATTTTTCGGAAACTATGGCCTCGGAAAAGAAAATACTTAATATTTATTTCGCTAACATCTTATTAATATTGTTTCCTATAACAATATTGCCCTAGAAAATATAGTACTTCCTAAATTGTCATTTAAATACCTCGAAAGTAATATTTCGCCTTAGGAAACTACGATTATTCTGTGGAAATATTGATTTTGATTAGAAAGATATTGTGTTTAGTAAAGGAAAATTAATGATAAATCGCAAACAAATAATTCATAAACAAGGATGTATATTTGTTTGTGTGGTGGTAGCTCAGTGGTAGAGCGCTCGCTTTCTGAACAAATCGTCTATTGTGAAACTTCCGCATTACTATGCAGATTTATAAAAATCTTATGTGCAACCCACCGCACACAATTTCCCAATCCTGTTGGCAACCGTGGAATCTTAATGCTAAAAATCTTCTCCTGAATTTCTATCGTTCGGATTAGACGTTAAAATGTAGGTACCTCGTATTTCTACCTTAACGCTGAGGAGAAGCACGTGAAAGAGAAGGGGCCGATATCCAACAAAGGGATAGGAAGGCTATTGATGATATTTGTTTCGTATCTTACAGAATTTAAAACATTTTTTCATACATTCTGGTATTTTGGAAGGCAGTCTCAAAATATATAAATTTCCGAAATGCTGTTAATTTTGTTTAAAAAACAAATTTTTACTGAAAGAGTGAAATCAAAATTTAATTTACATAAGGGACCTCGGTGGTCTAGTGCGAAAACGCATTGGCCACTCGAGGTCACAGCAAATGCAGTCGCTCCGTTGGGGCGATCGAATCTCGACTGGGGCGACCGCATTCGCTTAGTTAAGCTTAGGGTGCATGTTGCATGAATGTTTAGTATGTAAGGGACGCCCGCACCCCTCTGAAGTAATGCGAAAGCGGTTCCGTGGGCGACGGGGGGACGGTAGTATGAATGTGTGAGAAAATAATAAAAAAAAATTTAATTTACATAAAACAAAATCTGCTTTTTGTTAAAAATATTTAGAATCTTCATTACTTTAAGACATAAATGTTTATTTATTCTTTTATTTTGTAATAAAGTGCCCTAACAACTAAGATTTTAGGATTTAGGCACTGCTGGCAGTTTGTACACTTCTATAATTTACAATACAGGTTGGTTAATATCAGGCAGTTTAAAACATTTGTTTCTTATTAGATTTGGTGTTATTTAGAGCTTTTTGTAACTAGGGATCTTCGATGTTGCACAGTCTCCTTTCCTCCTCTATTAAATCTTTATTCAAAATATTAATTTTCAAATTGTGAAATTACCGAAAGCATTATTATTTTTTTTACATTACAGCCCTAGAAAACAGAACCTAGACCAAATCGCTAGTTACATTGTTCAGAACCGAAGCTGTTAGTTTTTGTGTGTCCTGTGAATCGACAAATATGTGCAAAATTACAGTCAATGTCATGCAAGACCCTAAAACCCTAATTTTGAAATAGTAAAAACTTATTTTCTATATTTGTGAATTGTAAATTGCTAAAGGATATTATTTTGTTTCCATTAAACAATTTTTCTCTGTAAAAATAAGATAAATCTTCCATCGTCATTTAAATAAATACCGAAAATGCCAAGTATTCCACTGATTTATATACTTAAAAAAAATTAGAATCACTTAATGGACAGGATTGTTAACATTAAAACCAAATAATTATTACTAAAATAATTAATAGAGTTATTTAAATGAAGCTAGGCCAAGGTCGCTAATTATCAAAATCAGTTCTTAGGATGTTAACTTTAGATTGTTTTATTTTTAAGGTTTTTACCTGCCTTAAACTGTAAATATAATAGTTATTATAATATAGGTGGTTGCGTAGTAAAGGTCTTCACTTTGAAATATACTACAGTTATGAAGGTTTAGCTGCTCTGTATGTTTGGTTGCATAAACACACACTACTACTACTATATTAATAAGTTTTAATATTTTGCGTATTCATGTTTATACAACACATCCTGTGTATAAAATAGATACTGTAATATTACAGTAAGCTTTTATAAACAAACGAGTAAACGTGTAAACAAGAAATTTCGTTTACAAAGAACTCATCTTTGGAATTTGGCACACGTTCAAATAACAAATCTACTTTGATGATGAATTCGTCTTATAAACGAAAGATATCCCGTAATGTCTGGAAGCATATTTTAATATTAGACAGGATTTCGATTTTAAAACTGATCTATTTTTACAGTCGCGCCTGAAGGTAACAACAGGGTCGTATCTGTGTTGGTGACTTTGCTTTCCTATTTCTGGGAAAATGAGTTTCCTTTCGTTTCTTAAGAAACATAGTTTAAAATTGTCTACATCTTGCTAATTGATTTTCTAAAAGCCAACAAAATTATTTTTAATCATTTCTTTGTCTGCCTATAACCTGAATGTTTTACTTATGTGCCTGCATAACTAGTTACTTCTCTGCCTTTCGGGCCGTTTGGTTGCCTAACTGACTGCCTGTCTCTCTATTTTCCTGTATGTTTGAGAATGCTTGTTTGCTCGCTTATGGACATCTGAAAATCGTGCAACGATAATAAGGACTTGTGAAAGAAATTTAATATCGAAAACGAGATATCTAACGGTTCTAGGAGTTCAGCACTACATTTACCTTATAATTGCTGTGTATGAAATATCGGGTTGTACAAATAGCAAACTTTGTTCATAGTTGCCAGTTCTTGTAAACGTCAAATTATTCGAATGAAGTACCTAAAGGTTCTCCAACGAGTAAAAAAAAATTAGCGCCACCTAGTGGCCACTCAATCGTTATTATGGCCATTTCAGATTGGTTTCGGAACTTTGTTAAACCTTTCGCTTCAGTCAGCCAGTATACAGGGTGTCCAATATCGTGAGGTCACTACTTCACCTGCGTGTAGGAGAGATGAGAAGAGTGGTCATTTTCTCTAAATCGACTGTTAAAAAATGTTATGGCCTGTTTTAGTTAAATATTGAAGCAGCCTAAACAATAAATGATATTAAGTGGTAATTGATACAAACTGTCTACGTTACTATAGAAATGATATTATTTACTTGTATATCAAACAGTAAAGCACCTTAAAGTTGATTTCTCTGCTTGCGCTTATTAACAGTGTTGATAATGTTTACTTAGACAAGGCGATAGTACGCCGATATCCATTACATGTACGGTTTTTGTGATGGAAACTCCGTAGCAGCTACTCGAGAATATAGGTTGAGATTTCCAAATCAGCGACTACCAGACCGACGCATTTTCCAACAAGTGCACAATCACCTACGTAAACATGGAACTTTCTCGAAACCGTCGACTGAGCGTCCAATACAGCAAGTACTAGAGGGCTACAATGAGGACAACATACTGTGAGAAATTGATAATAATCCCAGCATCTCTGTTCGTCGTGTATCTGCACAAGTTAATGTACCACGAATGCGAGCTTGGAGAACATTAGAACGCCATGCTTTATATTCATTTCATATCCAGCCTGTTCAAACCTTCTTTTCTACAGATTTCGCTAGTCGTATGGAATTTTGCCGCTGAATCATTCAAAATCGAAACCTATGTAATAGAATTTTACTCACAAATAAAGCAAGGTTTACAAGGAATTGATTAATGAACAGAAAGAACAGCCACTCTTGGGATTTAGAGAATCCACACCAAATCACAGTGTCAAATTATCAACATAGGTTTTCTGTGAATATCTGGTATGGAATTATGTATTGATAATATGCTCATTGGTCCATTCGTTTCTGAGAACAATTTAACCGCCGATGGATATTTAAATTTTCTAGAAGATCATTTGGGAAGATTGTTAGATGATGTCCGTCTGGCGATCAGACATGGTATGTGGTACCAGCACGATGGTGCTTCTGAGAACTTTGCGTTATACGTAAGACAATTTTTGAATCAACGGTGTGAAGGACGTGTAATTGGTAAAGTAGAACAGCACCCCTGGTCCCCAAGATCTTCGGACTTATCTTGTTTAGATTATTATTTGTGGGGCCATATGAAAGACATGGTATACCAAACACCATCAGAGACTGTTGAAGATCTTAGGAGACGCATTTTTGAGGCAGCAGAACTAATTCGGAATAACAATGATATGTTACGTAGGGCAACCAGATTTCTCTTCAATTGGCTTTTCTGAAATTGTAATTATTTTATAAATAATAATTTAACACTCTTGTATTTCGTAAACGGTTTACTTAAGGGCATAATTTTATTAGAATTTCTAACTATATTTGGTCTAAAGATTATGTACACGAAGTAGTGACGTCACGTCGTAGGACACCCTGTATATACCAGGACTCGATTAGACGTTTTCAAATGACACAATAACGATCCTATTTCTGTAAAATGGTTATTGAACAATTAATTACGATAACACAAATAGTGGGATATTATAACAACAACTGCAATTGATCAGTATTTCCATAGAATGGGTATTCTTTAAGTAGAGGTAACCATAATTAACGCCATCTAGTGGACCGTAACTCGTTATTTTAGATTCTTGTAGGTACCTACTTTGTTGAATACTGGCTTTGTCTCGAAAGGATTTTAGGGTCATCTCGCAGTCAGTAGTTTATGTCAGTTCAATTTGCTAGTAAAACGTAGTTTTGTTGAAAGTGCAGAACTTATTTTTTAGCACATAATACATAGCCTGGTAAAGATAGAAGGTAGATAAAACCAGCTTTCAGAGGTTCGAGTATCACAACTTTTGCTATAAGAGGTGCTGAATGTTAAAACTCCCTAAAAATATTTGAATGTAACCGTATCGGCTCAGAAGTAAGAGAGCCAAGCTTTAGATGTAATAGTTCAAACGCTTCCCGATTCGAATCACTCCAAGGGTCGGTACTGGGTCCCGGTCTCCATTCGCCATTGGAGATCAAATTAATGGTACTCCCTCGTGTTAAGATCGCACTAGAGGAGTAACAAGACCACACACCAGCAGGTTAAGCACGGTTACACACTAACGCGGTAACCCGCAGAGTCGGGCTCTCTTGTCCTAAGGTCTGTGAAAGCTTCATAATATATGCATAACATTTTATTTAAAAATGATAGTGCAAGTGCTTCAAATTAGAAAATATAACGTATTATAAAAGCTAAAGAGTTTGTAGAAAATGTAACATTGCACACTGCCGACTATACAACTTTGTAGTGCCAAACCGAGGTATAAATGGTGTCCCAGGTCACCAATCAGCTTTATACATATTTTTGCATATTTTATAATTTTGTAGCAAAACTTTGTAGAATATAAATGGTGCATTGTGTGGTACGCAGATGCGACACGTTTACCAAGAAGAAAATTGTTAACGTACTTACATTATTTTCGGTAAATTTTTTGAAATTGTATTTTTGGGTTATTCTTTTAACAATTGATTTACACAAATCAGTTGTCTTTAAAGGCATAAAATATGTAATATCTATCATTATTACCGATGTGCTTCCCTTAGTATAAGAGTTGTTCTTTAAAAATCTACAAATTACAATCAGAACCAGTTCTTTTTTTGTAATGCTAAGCGTTATGTACTGATGCGGCATCAGTGGCGCAACAACGTCATTTTACTCTACTGTATGATATGTATCTTCCGTAGTTGAATTTGTTTCTTGTAAATTTATTTGTTTGTTTATTTATTTATACAAATATACTGTTTATAATTTTACGTCCACATAGCAATCTTTACAAGATGACTTAATGAGAAATCCTGTTGCTTATTTATTTTTAGCACGCTATTGATTTTAATTAATACTTTTGTACTTCTCCGCGGTACGAATGTCATTTCTCGATAAAAGACATGAAACGGGAACATCCAAATTCATATTCTTACTTGCTCAGTTTTTTTCTACAAAATCTTTATTTGTGACACTGCCAATAATATCTTAGTCATTAGGATACTCGCATAACATTTTCATCAAATTGTTGATAATCTTGCAGTTCAATTTCATAGGAAATATTGAGGTTAGTTTTCAAATTTTCCTCTTTTTTCTTTAATTCTGTGAGAACGATATTATCTTCTGCATCCCAAATGTAACCCATTTTAATATTACTTCGTCAATGTTTTCGTAAACACAGAATTTAAAACGTATTCTATCTGAATCTAGGTCTTCCCTTCACCCATGGCAGAGATCATGATTTTTAAAAATTGTAGATAAGGTGTTCGGGGGTGTACCAAAACGCGCTGCTTTGTCCATTTTCCCGTCTTTGTCGATTTCATCTAAGAGTTTCAAATTTTCATATAAACATAAACAATTTTTCTGTTTTTGCCCTTGTATAATTTAGAAATACGAGTACACTATGCAAGAATACAAATGCAACTGCAAACTAAGGTTGTGAAATTGTTTGTTCAAGCTTCAGTACAAATCTATGTGTATGCATTAATGACTAGGCAGCGAAGGAAAGGTTGGAAAATCCCCAATGACGGTGTTAAAGCAAATTTCAAATTCCAAGAAAGCACAGTACCTTTTGAATCTTTCCACCCAGTTAATCACAAACTTGCGGCTTTCGGGTTTTTCTTTAATCGTCTTCTTAACTTCCCTCTTAGTCGAGAAGATTTTAATACCGAATTGAATATTATTCATAATATAGCCTTCAACAACGAATATCTTTCTTATCTTATTAATAATTTATTTTGCAAAATCAATAGGTCTTTTAACATAAAAAAGAATACTTACTTGATCATAACCTCTCTTTCAGCTGGTAATAGATATTACTTTTCAATCCCGTTTTTAGGTCATACTTCTATGAAACTTACTAATATCTTCAAATCCCATAATATTAATATTTCCTGTTCAGTTAAATTTAAACTTTCGAATTTTATGGTCAATAATAAAGATCGAATTAATATTTTTGACAGATCAGGTATTTATCGCATTAAGTGTAATAATTGTTCTTGTTTTTATATTGGCCAGTCTGGTAGTGCGATAAAAACCAGAATAAAGGAACACAGTAATCTAGTTAAAAATAATGGTATCCGTTTAGATACAAATTTAATTAATAAATCAGCTCTTGCATATCATCTCATTTAATCACAACACAGTTATAATCCATTGTCGGATGTCAAAGTTCTTCGCCAATTTCCTAGAAATGCTAGAAATAAGAAAGGCAGTATCTGACAATCAAAATAACCCTAATAATGTGCTTAATTACATTCAGTTTATGAACAATAACCTTCATTATATTTTTAACATTGTTTTTCGGTAGTTGGTTGCTTTGGTTGTTAGATGGCGCTTTGTCTTTCATAAATATTTTGAACATTATATTGTAGATTTTTACTATGCTGTAATTTAGATATAGTTTCAATTTTTGAGGATAGATGAAGCTGGGTTTGGTTTGCAGCTGCTTTTCAAAAAATCATTCAAAAACTCTTTCCTTCCTCCATTTTGACTTTAAGTTGGTTAGATGTAGGTTTACTTTTTGGGGTGCCGTTTTCCACCCTTTAATGAAATTGTTGGTGTTTGGCCTTTTGGCCAGAGGCTTTTTGTTTTTCAAATTTAAATTTTTACTCTCTTACATGAATTTGCAACTTATGATATAGCCTGTGATGGCGTGTGTTTTTTAGTTTAATTTTTTGACTGGGTAATATATTACGAATTTATTTCAACTGCCTTTATATTTGACTTTTTCTTGATTTAGAATTTTGTGGTCTGAAGATGCAACGGTAGTTGCGAAAACGTTCACTTTCATTTAAACCAATTTATTTGTTTTCGAAATATATTTCGTGGGGCTGGCAGGGTTGTTTCATTTATTTATTTTTACTTAAATTTTTTCCCCATTGCGAGTATGGACATCAATCTGATGAAAGAACAGTATGCTTGACATTGAAATATACACTACAACTTTGTTATTTCTAATAGGGATTTCTATGTCCACAAATATTATAAAAGTGAGTTGATTTGATCATATTTTGGTACTACTTTATTACTACTTATTTATGTATTTATTTCGTATCCGAACATCATTTCATATGTAAATATAAGTAAATATTGGGTTGCCTTACTATAAATCTACCACTACCAACTCTTTTTAGACCAACACTTCCTCTCTCTCGTAGTCGTTGGTCAGTTCGTTTAAGTGTGTGGTTTGAATGGGGTCCATTTGAATATCTCAACATATAGCCTTGCCGCTTCATTACAATTACCGTTAACCTCTGCAAGAATCCAAATAATGTTAGTGTACTGAGCAAATGTGTATTCCATTAATGCAAGTGAATCGGAATTTACAAAGAAGGACAGAAAAATGTTTTCGACAACTGTAACATTCGGAACAGCAGTGACACATTACTATCAGCTCTGCTTACGTCTTCGAATCAAAAATCTGTAATTTGAACTTGTGCAGAAGTAATTTTTATTATTAATATCTTAAGTTTATCAACAAAGAACTACTTTCATCGATAATATCTATTAGTTTAGCTTACACAACTAATTGGAGCGACCGTGCAATAATACTTATTATTTACTTTTTTATCGGTAACTTGATAAGGAAGGACAAGCGGATAAAATTTCAGACTTATAATATATATATATATATATATATATTG